>JAKUCV010007056.1:102915-120322 GCA_028386065.3 Turnera subulata | reverse complement strand
TTGAGTGTGTTCTTTCTTTATTTTTCTGCCTTTATATTTTCCGCATTTGTTTATTTGTTTAGTATTCAACATTGGTCGGCTAAGCCGCCTTATCTCTTTGTTGGCCGGCAAAGCCGCCTTATTTCATTTGTTGGCTGGCAAAGCCGCCTTGTTTCATTTGTTGGCCGGCTAAGCCGCCTTTGTCGGGTATAAGTTGTGATTTATATTCACTAGTTGTTTGTTGTAGTGGGATAATTACCCGAGTTTCCCCAATATTAACTCCATGACTGTGGATGGGACTCCACTAGTTGCCAGCGTTGTTAGAAAAAGAAGGGCTGACACCGTGCCAACTAAAACCCAAACACCCCCTGCACATGCTTCTACTATCGGACCCAAGGCTTCCAAAGATAGAACCTTTTCTGATGCTGTTCGTACCCCAGTACAAAACGAGCAACCACTGAAACACCAACCAGCTGTCCTACGCAGGCATACATCCTTATAGACCAATCCCAGTCTTGGCTGCAGTGCAACATCCTTGGTGTCCTAAAGACACCCATGCCTATTACCAAGCTCAGGGAAGTGTTTGCAGACATGGACAATTGTCCTTCCAAAATCACCCCTCTCGGTGGTGTATCTTTTATCTTCAGGTTCCAAAAGATAGAGGATATGAGGTTATTTTTAGAAAATGAACCAGATGTTATCGATTATCTTTTTAGAGTATTCAGAGTTTGGCAGGACGGGGATTGCGCCTATGATAGATTGTGCTGGACCCTATTTAAAGGCATTCCCCCACACGTATGGACTTGGGAATTTTTCCAATTCGTTTCGAAAAGGGTCGGAGTCATGATTGATTGGAGCTTGGAAACTAAGAGCATGGAGCGCCTGGATGTTGCAGAAATCCTGATTCTAATGCCCAGCAAGAAATTCATTGATACGGTCGTTAATGTTACTATTGGCGGCATTGATTGTGAGATAGGCATAGCAGAATCACAGTACGATCCCCTTGACTGGGATTGGTCCTCTTTCCAGCCCGTTAATGGTGACCGGGTTGTTGATTCCACTCCGGCTGCGTCCGATCAGGTAACCCCCTCAACTTTCAACCCAATTCAAATCTTCCAGCAGAGCACCATGCCCCCATTGTAGGTTCCCAATGGATCCTCTATTTTCGAGGACCCTTTTGGACTTAGGCCTATCATAAACAATGGCATTCAATATCTCGAGCCGACAACTGCAGTTAATACCCCACATGTTTTGCACGCTTCGGAATCTATCCCATCGGAACTGTCACCCCATATTCCTTGTACCGTCACACCTGTTATCCATCAATGCAACCACCTACCTAAACCCAAACATGAGCCCACCACTATCTACCATAAATGAGTCTCACTCAACTCCCAGCCCACCATCCACCCAAGATATCACTCCCACCGGGCCCAAAACCCTCAACTCCCCACACCTACCCATTGTACCGTGCCCAAACACACCACTCTCTCAAAATTCTGATTTCCTTAGCCCATTACCTAGTAATATTCGGTTTCGTGAGTTTGAAGCCTCATCCTCAAACTTCTCTAGGGTATCAAATTCGGTCGCTTCATGGAGCGAACAATGCTCTCCACAGGCAGATGACTACTACGAGGTAATATTCCAACGGGAGGTAGAAAGAAAGGTGATTGCTGTGCTGCAGAACTTAGACGCCAAGAAAAAGAGAAAAGTGAAATTCTTGTCAGCTAAAGGTAGCATTCTATCAACACCAGAGAGTCTAGATCTTGCTTCGGACTCTATGATTCGTAGAGGTAACAATAAGTTCGATGTGGAGGATGAATCTGAAACTGTGTCATCCATTCCAGTTTCTTTCAGCTCCATCGAAGTACAGAACACAAACACACTGGGCGATATGATCGGGTGGGACAGAACTGCTAACATTGGTGAAACTGATAGAATTATTGCCAATTTGGTTGAAAAAGAGGCCTTCGAGTGGGTAAGCTCCCGAGCTACAGAATAGCTTGGAACCCTTCCTGACCCGTGATTCCGTCCTATTTTTATGATCAGTTTCATTACCTGGAATGTAAGAGGCGTTTGTTTGTCTAGAAAGCAAGCGCAGGTTGCAAGATTAGCTGCTCAGCACCATACTAATTTTCTCTTCCTGAGTGAAACCAAGTGCAGCGGTAATTAACTTACCATTGTGTCACAAGAATTGGGGGCGTGAAAATATAGATTTTATCTCTGTGAATGCTAGAGGCCTTGCTGGTGGACTACTTCTCATATGGGACTGTGATGTTTTCAGATTAATCAGCAGTAATGTGTCAGATCATTGGATAGTTATTGAAGGGGAACTTCTGCACGTCCACAAGTGTGTAACCATTTGTGGTGTTTATGGGCCCTCTACCTTGGCTTCACGTGTTCAAGTTTTCAACGATATCCTAGACATGAAGCATTCTTTTCATTGCCCATGGCTTTTATTGGGGGATTTTAACGAAACCCTCCAGCCCTCTGACAGAAAAAGTGAAAGAATTTATAACAGGGGAGTCGCAGCATTCCAGAACCTCATTAATGGTCTATATCTCTTGGAGTTCAAGTTGTTAGATAGAGCATTTACCTGGGGTAATCTCAAGTGGGCTAGCCATATTGATCGTGTCTTTGCAGACCCAGAATGGAATATTGTGTTCCTACATCTTTGCTTGAAATCTGGTAGTAAAATGGGCTCAGACCATTGCCCACTCTTCCTACATCAAGAGTTGTCTAATGGGGGTCCTAGACCTTTTCGTTTCTTAAACGTGTGGTGGGATCACCCAAACTTCATGGAGACTATAACAAGTATGTGGACTGTAGCATGCGAGCAGTTCCCCAGAAAATTCTGCCTGCTAAAAAAGCTTAGTTTGATGAGAAGCCAGCTATCAAATTGGAATAAGGAGGTTTTTGGGGATGTGAATAGAAGCATACAAACTATCCAAACAGAGATTGATGAGCTGGATAAGGAAGCAGATACTAGAAATCTTTCTTCGGAGGAACTTAATAGAGTATTTGATCTGAAGATGGATTTGGAAACAAAGACAAAACACCTTGAAGATATCTGGCGACAAAAGGCACGTGTTAATTGGTGCAAACTGGGAGATCGAAATTCAAAATTCTTTCACATCACAGCATGTAACAGGGGGCGTAAGAATCGCATCCATTCGATGATGATTGATGGATCGGAAGTGGTCGAACCAGATTGCTTAAAATCTGCAGCTAGAGAGTATTTTGAAGATTTTTACTCCAAGACCCTCAATCGGTGACATCAGATTTAATCGTCTTGACCTAAAGTCTGCTGAAGAGCTTGAAAAACCATTCTCTATGGATGAGGTGAAGATGGCAGTTTGGAACTGTGATAGCTCCAAGGCTCCGGGACCGGACGGATTCAACTTTTCTTTTTACAAGAAATGTTGGCATCTCATCAAGTATGATA
This sequence comes from Turnera subulata, assembly GCA_028386065.3. Classification (NCBI taxonomy): domain Eukaryota; kingdom Viridiplantae; phylum Streptophyta; class Magnoliopsida; order Malpighiales; family Passifloraceae; genus Turnera; species Turnera subulata. The sequence continues at coordinate 116,898 of JAKUCV010007056.1, read as the reverse complement.
TTTTTGACATGGTTACTCAGTTTTATGAATCTGCAAAGCTACCAAAAGGGTCCAACTCAGCATATATTACCTTGATTGCGAAGAAAAATGGTACTGTTTCCTTCGATGACTTTAGACCCATAACACTCGTGCATGGCCTATACAAAATTGTTTCTAAACTCCTTGCAAGCAGACTTAAAAAAGTTATTTCATCTCTAGTGGGCTCCCAGGAAACAGGTTTCATTGAGGGTAGAAGTATAATGGACTGTGCTCTTTTTGCCAATGAAGTGGTTCATAGTCTCAAAAAACAAAAGAAGGAAGCTGTCATATGGAAATTAGATTTCAAGAAAGCATTTGATTCAGTTGACTGGAAGTTTTTTATGGATGTCCTTGAAGCCATGGGCTTTGGATTGAAATGGAGGGAGTGGATCCTGCAGTGCTTGTCATCCTCGTCATTAGCAGTTCTCATTAACGGTTTTGTTAGAATAGGTGTCCTACGCTAGAAGGGGGTGAATAGCGTTTTATGGACAAAATCAAAAACTTGCAGGAAATAATTGCGGAATTGAAAGAATGAAGGATACACTAAATTTTATACTGGTTCACACACACAACTTGTGTGGCTAATCCAGTCCTCCGAGAGACTCTCTCGAAGATTTCACTATCTAGGTTAAGCTTCCGGGTGCTTAACAAACCGTATACAATCTTAGAGCCCGACTCACACGAAACTCTACTTACTTGAAGATACCTCACTTCAACACTCTTCCTATGAGATGCTACAAGGGAACAATCCTCCCTTAAGGTGTATGAACAATACTTTAAAAACACTCAAACAAAAGCTCTCTCAAAGAGTGGATATGAGTAACAAGTAAAGCTCTATAAAGGCAACTCTCAATTCTCAAGAATATTGGCTCATAAAAATGTGTATGAATGTATAACAATGAATGCTTAAAATGTAGAGAGTTGATCAATTTTGAAAGAGAGGTTTAATGCCTCTATTTATAGCTTCAAAAACTTATATGGACGTTGGGGACAAGTTCTGAACACCTTTAGACAGGATAACATGCAAGGTGGAAAAGGATTTTTGATTCTAACAGCACAACATCGATGTTGGGTATCACAACATCGATGTTTGTCCGTTGGATTTGAATTATTGAAGCCAACGGTCACTAAAACATCGATGTATGCCATGGGAACATCGATGTTTTGAAACACTGCCAAAACAAATTAAAAATGAGCATCATATGAACATCGATGTCTGAATGATGAGCATCGATGTTCTTTGTTGGAACATCGATGTTTGCCATTCGGACATCGATGTTTTGAGCCTCTGTCGAAGTTCTAAAGAGAACAAATTGAGGGAACATCGATTTCTTGAATTGGAACATTGATGTTCTGGTGCTGCAAAGAGTTTTAGGTGCAATGGTCACAAGAACATCGATGTTTGGGAAGCCAACATCGATGTTCTGGGCCACTGCCTGTTTTCTGAACATTGTTAGGCAGGAACATCGATGTTCGAAAACATGGACATCGATGTTCAATACTCAAAAATCATTTTGTGTTTGATAGAATGCTATTTGATGCATGTGTAAAATTGATTTTGTTTTGAGCCAATGTCTTTAGAAGAATTGAGTGTTTTACCCTTCTACATTTTGTGTTCCTAAACCATCTTGCTTGTTACTTCATTTTTTGTGCTCTTTTCTCTTGGGACCTTTGTTCTTTGATTGATTTCTTTTTGCTTCAAGGTTGTTTGTCATCAATTGAGTCATGCTTTGTTTGTCAATATCAAAACCCTGAAATGAGACAAGGAGACATGAGTTCTAATAATTTCCCCCTTTTTGATAATGACAAACAAATAAGGGTATATGCCAAGTTTTAAGAATGTAATTCCCCCTATGTTTTTCAAACTATGATTCCCTCTAACTTCCTAACTTGGTGCATATACATTCTTCTTATCTTCCCCCTTTTGGCATTAGCAAAAAGAAATAGCAAGAGGAAACATTTTATTGAATTGAAAAGACATAAACATAACAAGAGATAAGAGTTTAGAAAGTTGGGCTTTCGCTCCCATCATCATCCTCTTCTTCTTCAGCTGCTCCTTCTTCACCATCATCTCCGTCTTGACCATCCTCTACATCCATTGGATCTTCGTCCACAATTTCAGTGTAGTCCGCATCATCATCATCACCTTCATCGTCAAAGTTGTAGCCATGAAGTGTGGTGTGATGCGGTGGAGGATTGTAGTTCACTCGGGCAAAGTAAGACCGAAGAGAGTGGCCTTGTCGTTGTACTTCCGTGTCAATCCTCTCTATTGCTCGGCTCATGCTTGTCATGCTTAATTGAAGACCATGGATGGAATCATCAATGGATTCAAGAGTGACTCCGGAGGATCGGCGTCGAGAAGCGGCAGCACAGGAGCTTTTTGCTGGAGCAGTGCTTGGAGCTGGCTCGGAAGGTTGTTCGGTCCTTGGTTCTGCCACAGATTTTCTGCTGTGAAATGTGGCATCACTGATTGTCCAAAGTTTTGGGTGAGGAACCTGTGCACCGACGCGAACATTGACACCTGCATTTAACAAAAAGCGCACGACGAGGAAGGCATATGGTAAGGGATGGTCAGGAAAGGTGGACGGATAGTCCGACATGTGCATAAGCACAAATCGTGCCTAATTAATTGGGGCATGGTGAAGGATGGCATGAAGCACTTTCATATCTTCAACGGATATGATTGTGTGGTTGCTGTCTCTTGGCTTGATGACCCGGGTGAGAAGGTAGAACAGAAGTCGGTACTCCGGGTTGATTGTCTGAATGGTTGGCCGCCCGGAACTGTGACGAACAAGGGCCGTGAAGCCAAGCTCATTCAGGAAGGGTGGTTCATTGATGGTGGCCCAATGATCACCTCCGTATGATGTAATATCGTCTCCCTGAAAGGGCAAGGCAGCAACTGTGCCAAATTCTTCCAACGTTATGTTGATGGAGACTCCATTTACGTGAGCAGTCAGGTTATCACCATCTCGGCGGAGGGTGGAGTAAAAAGCGCGTACAAAGTCGCTACTGAATTGAAGCTGACTGTGGGTGACGAATCCCCATAATCCCGATGCTTGAAGAAGGGGCTCCAGCTGTGTGTAATTCTTCAGGGCGGGGTAAATTGTCGGAAGATAACGAGGGGTTGCAATGAGCCGCTTGGAGAAGTGAGACATGAAGTTGTGAAGGTCGGCCCTGGAAGGGAACCAAATGGAGGTGCCTTCCACGACATAGCGAGGGGCTGAGCTGGAGGAGCCTCCTCTTGGCTTGGATGGTCTCTCCTTAGCGGGAGATTTGCCTTTGGAACTTTTCTTCCCACCTGTCATACTTGAGAAGAAAGGAGTATGAGAATGATGTTCAGAGTAAATATAGAGTGAATGAACAGTAGGAAGTGTGTAAAATGAGAGAAGGAGGCATCACTTATATAGGGGAGAAAAAATTAGAGCCGTTGTAGTCCTTGCAGCAGGCTCCAACGGCTAGTTAACGGCTATTTTTTTGAATCACAATGTGTAAACATCGATGTCTGGAGGGGGGAACATCGATGTTCAGGCTCGCCAACGGCTATATTTTTGAAATTAACGGTCAAACATCGATGTTCTGGTTGAAGACATCGATGTTTGATTCCTCAACGGCTATATTTTTTGAAAACTAAGGTCGCAACATCGATGTTCATAAGTTCAACATCGATGTTGTGGAGCCTCTGGACAAAATCTGAAATGCCGCCAATTGAGACAACATCGATGTTTTACAATGAGAACATCGATGTTTAAAACTACTGGACGAAAAAATTGTAATCTGAAATGACAGAACATCGATCTCTTACCTGGAAGCATCAATGTTTAAAACTACTGGGAAGAAAAATACTTAATGAACATCGATGTTTCGATATTGAACATCGATGTTGAAAGCTGCTGGATGGGAATGGTATGAGCTGAGGTCCACTCAACATCGATGTTGGCTCCTCAACATCGATGTTTGACGGCCTCGGGTCCAGGTTTGTACATTAGGAACATTGATGTTCAGTTGAGCAACATCGATGTTTTGCAGTCTTGGCTTTCTTGTTCCCCCTATCTTTTGGCTTAAATGAAGGGTACCTGCAAAATAACTAAGAAAATGCTCCGACGCTCAAGTTAGTAATATGTAACTCCAGGTTATGAGAATATAATTAACACATTGTAATGAATAAAAAAAATTTAGATTTCCTGTACTCTCAAATAGGATCAGCTTCGTCATATAAATACGGTTGGTGAGATATTTGTCCCATCAAATATGATAGTGTGAGGGTTAATATTGTCAATGACCCTAATAGCTTCTCTGTAACTGCTGTACCAAATTGTTAAGAGCTAGAATATGATAGGTATGTATGTTTTAAAAAAAATATGTGTGATTGTAATGTAATATAAATAATGTAAGTGTGTGTGTGTGTGTGTTTGTAATGAAGGAATTCAGGTTTTATGATCTTTGTATGTGTGATAATTATGATGAAAGAATGCATGAATTTAGATTATTGTAGAGTCAAGAATGCCAAGTTCAGTACGAATGCGAAAGAATAACTCTTTCTCCAAGGGTTTTGTAAAAATGTCTGCTAATTGAAATTTTGTGTCCACAAATTCAATAGCTATGTTTCCCTTGAGAATATGATCTCTAATAAAGTGATGTCTAATGTCAATATGTTTAGTCCTTGAGTGTAAGATTGGATTCTTAGTTAGAATTATGGCACTCGTATTGTCACACCTAAGAGGAATGTGATTAATGTTAAGACCATAATCCTCAAGTTGTTGTTTCATCCAAATAATTTGAGCACAACAACTACCTGCTGCAATGTATTCCGCCTCGGTGGTGGATAAGGCTACACTAGCTTGTTTTTTACTAAACCAAGAAATTAAGGAGCTGCCAAGTAAGTGACAAGTTCCACTAGTACTTTTATGATCTAGTTTGCATCCGGCAAAGTCTGAGTCGGAATAGCCTATTAGTTGAAGTGTAGAACCTCTAGGATACCATAGTCCAACATTAATTATGCCTATTAGGTATTTCATAATTCTTTTAATTGCCTTAAGATGAGACTCTTTAGGACATGATTGATACCTAGCACATAAGCAAACACTAAACATAATGCCTGGCCTACTAGCAGTTAAGTAGAGAAGGGATCTGATCATACCTCGATACTTTTTTACCTCAACTTCCTTACCTTTCTCATCCTTGTCTAGATGTTCGAAAGTGCTCATTGGTGTGGCCATTTCCTTTGATCCATCCATTTCAAAGCGCTTAAGCAATTCCTTGCAATACTTTGATTGTGAGGTGAATGTACCTTCCTTCATTTGTTTGACTTGTAGGCCCAAAAAGAAGGTCAATTCTCCCATCATGGACATCTCAAATTCACTGGTCATCATAGTAGAGAATTCCTTGCACAAGGACATGTTAGTAGCACCGAAAATGATATCATCTACATAAATTTGTACTAAGAGGATGTCATTGTTTTTACTTTTAATAAAGAGTGTAGTATCAACCTTCCCCCTTTTGAACCCATTGTCCAAAAGAAATTTGCTCAAGCGTTCATACCAAGCTCTGGGAGCTTGCTTAAGACCGTAGAGTGCTTTCTTAAGTCTGAAAACATGATCAGGGAATGCATGATCTTCAAAGCCTGGGGGTTGATAAACATGCACTTCTTCTTGAATGAAGCCATTTAGAAATGCACTTTTGACATCCATTTGATACAACTTAAAGTCCATTGATGATGCAAATGCAAGCAATAGGCGAATAGCTTCTAAGCGTGCAACAGGTGCATATGTTTCTTCAAAATCAATTTCCTCTTCTTGATTGTAGCCTTTTGCTACTAACCTAGGTTTGTTTCTAGTTATTATGCCATTTTCATCTAGTTTATTTCTAAAAACCCATTTCGTGCCAATTATTGTATGATCAATGGGCCTTGGAAGCAATTTCCAAACATCATTACGTTTGAATTGGTTTAGCTCTTCTTGCATAGCCAAGGTCCAATGTTCATCATTAATTGCTTCAGAAATGGTTGTAGGCTCAATTTGTGAAACAAATGCCATATGACCTATAGTGTTTCTAAGAGAATTACGAGTACTTACCCCGCGGTTGATATCACCAATTACCGTTTCAAGAGGATGGTCTTTTGATTCTCGCCATCCTCTAGGTAGTTCTTGATTGACATCAACCGTTGTTTCTTCCGCGTTTGCGCTGTCTTGATGAGAAGATAATTCAGCAGGGGTATTTCCTTCTTTGGGTAAGTGACTTGGCTCTTCTTCTTCTTTGTCATCCAAGGATATCTTCTCAAGTGTACCTACAAGATCATCACAAAAGTCCTTTCTCGCCAAGCGAGTATCATTTTCTGCAAACACAACATGAGGGGATTCCTCAACACTTAAGGTACGTTTATTGAAGACTCTATACGCTTTGCTGCGCAATGAATAACCGAGAAAGATGCCTTCATCAGATTTTGCGTCAAATTTTCCCAAATTGTCTTTCCCATTATTATGAACAAAACATTTGCATCCAAAGACTCGTAAATGAGAAATGTTAGGCTTTCTTCCCTTGTATAATTCATAGGGCGTTTTCATGAGTATTGGCCTAATGATTGCTCGGTTTAACACATAGCAAGCCGTACTTACTGCATCAGCCCAGAAATACTTGGGAATTTTAGCCTCATTGAGCATTGTTCTTGCCATTTCCTCAAGACACCGATTCTTGCGTTCAACAACGCCATTTTGTTGTGGTGTCCGAGGGGCTGAGAAATCATGCTCAATGCCATGTTTATCACAAAAATTTGAAAATTGATTGTTTTCGAATTCACCTCCATGATCACTCCTAATGCAAGCAATTAAACAATCTTTTTCATTTTGAACTTTCTTAAGAAAACTCTTGAAAACATTAAATGCTTCACTTTTGTGAGTAAGAAATAAAGTCCAAGTGTATCTAGTATAATCATCAACAATTACAAAGGCATAATAGTTGCCTCCAAAACTTTTAGTTTGTGAGGGACCAAAGAGATCCATGTGCAAAAGTTGAAGCGGTCTAGATGTTGAGACAACGTTTTTGGAATTGAACAAGGCTCTCACTTGCTTCCCCTTTTGACATGCATCACATATAGAATCCTTCTCAAATTTAATCTTTGGAATACCAACCACTAAGTCTTGAATCACCAATTCGTTTAACATCTTCATATTAACGTGAGCTATTCTACGATGCCATAACCATATATCATCTTCTTTGCTCATTAGACATTTTGAAAACTTTGATGAAGACTCTTCCACATTAACCATATAAATGTTGTCAATTCTATCACCATGTAGAATGATCTTATTATCACTAAGACGTTCTACGGTGCATGACTTGGAGTCGAAAATCACACGATTTCCCTTGTCACATAATTGGCTTATGCTCAAGAGATTGTGTTTAAGATCTTTAACAAGTAAAACATTATCAATGGAGGAACATTCATTTTTACCCACCGAGCCAATGCCGATGATCTTTCCTTTGTTGTTGTCTCCAAAGACAACGTTTCCTCCATTTGACGGCTTAATTTGCAAGAACTTGGATACTTCTCCGGTCATGTGCTTGGAGCATCCGCTATCAAGGTACCAAAGTACACTTGATGCCTTCAAGCATACCTACAAAAGCAAATCAATGAGTTTTTTGTACCCAAATCTTCTTGGGTCCTTGAGTGTTAGGAGCATAGCGGTAATGAGCTTCTTCTTGCGCCCAATGTCTATGCCTAGTAAAGCAAACAGGAGCAATGTGTCCTATTCTGTTGCAATAATGGCAAATAACGTTTGGGTTGTGCATCCATCTAGGTTGATAATAGTTATTATGTTGCCTATGTTTGTGCACTTTATTCACCTTGTTTTCCTTAGGTTGAACCTTAGGTTTCCTAGGCTTAGTCTCAATTTTCTTCTGCTTAGGCTCATTTTTGAATCCTACTCCATGTTTAGTTGATTGCATATTACCTAAGAGAGAATTCAAGTTCTTTTGAGGGGTGTTAAATTTCTTTAGTGTTGTTTCAAGTTCATTAATTTGTTCTTTTAATGTCTCACATGATGAACACTCCCTAGCTTTTGTTTCAAGTTCTCCAATTTGTTCTTTTAGTGATTTACATGATGCACATTCCTTAATTGGACTTTCCGGTTCATTAGTGCTCTTCTTTCCGTAGAGTTCATTTTCTTCTTTAAGTTTTACATTTTCTTTAGACAATTTTTCCACATTATTTTCTAAAGTTGTAATTTGTTTCTTTAAGCCCTTATTAACTTTAGAGGCAGAAATATATTCACTATAAAGCTCATCAAATGCATTTTGCAATTCTTCATGTGTAAAATCTTCAAGTGGTACTTACCTCTTTCAGTTCTTCTTCCTTTGCCATGAGACATAGGTTGGCCGTCTCTTCTTCATCGCTGTCGGATGATTCATCGCCGGAATCGCCTCCCCAAGAGATGTATGCCCTTTGCTTCTTGTAGGGCTTCTTTTCCTTTCCTTCCTTTGCCTTGGGGCACTTAGGTTTGATGTGCCCAACCTCTCCACATCCATAGCACTTGGGTGGACCGGACATCTTTCTTCCTTTCTTTTCAAATTCCTTCTTCATGAATTTGTCGAATTTACGAATGACAAGTCTGAGTTCTTGATCGTCATCGCTAGAGTCCAATTCAGAGAGCTCTTGTATCTTGGAGGTGGAAGCTTTGAGAGCTATGTTCTTCTTCTTTGGTTCCTGCAAAGAGGGTTTAAGAATAGTAGTTTCATAGGTTAGAAGATTACCTCTAAGACTGTCAATGGTTGTGTTCGAAGTCCCGATGTTTTCATAGATTGCGTCGGCTTTAGAATGCGATTCGGGAGTGAGGCATCTAAGGACTTTTCTGACCAAGTCCTTGTCGGGGTAGACCTTTTTGAGAGCATGAAGGTTATTTACGATTTTAGAAAATCGTTCGAAGATCTCCTCTGTTCCCTTGTTCTCCTTCATTCGAAAGAGTTCGTAATCTGCAGTGAGGGAGTCGATTTTGGCCTCTCGAACTTGATCGGTTCCTTCGTAGGTGACCTCTAGTTTATCCCACATTTCTTTTGCGGTTGTGCAGCAAGAGATTTTCCGGTAATCATCGGGGTTGACTGCACAATAGAGCATGTTGATTGATTTGGCGTTGTTTTCAACCATCGTAATGTCTGCAGCGTTATACTCCTCCTCCGTCTTTGGCATTGTGATTTCACCAACTTTCTTTGTCGGAATTTTCAACTCCGAATTGCGGTAATCAAGAGAATTATTAGTATCCAAAGGAGATTTTTTTGGAATGGTTTGGAGGAGTCTAGAAAGATTTGCTTCGTTGCTTGGAAATTTATTGCCAAACCCAAAAATCTAGGGAGGATGGGTATTATGGACACGGCTATTATGAACCAGTGCTTGTTGTATAAATGGCTATGGTCCTTCACTTCCCCTGAGAAGCGAGTTTGGAAGGACTGGTGAGAAACAAATGCCTTGACCAAGAGTGTGAATAAATTATAAATCTACTGGCCCATTTATCTTATTTATCATTAAATGTAAAAAGTTAAAAGTAATTATGACAATTATGAAGTTCTTATGCAAAATTTAAGGCTTATAAGAAAAAATTAATGTTAAACTGATCACAAAATCAATCAATATTTCTCGAGCTACATGTGACCTTTATTTTACAACCTATTTGGATGACTAGAATCCATACATATCCAAACAAACAAAAACAATATCGTGAACAATAATGCTAGAGTTACTAAGATTTTTTTACTAAGAGAGTCTTATAAACATATGTGGCATGCTTACATTCAGGGACGGATCCAGGAATATTTTCCAGTAATGGCAAAATATTAAACTATAAAAAATTACTCTAACCCATATATATATATAAGAATTACATTGTAAAATACACCTTGTCTTCCAAAAAATTTAAAATTTTTGCACGAACCTTTAAAATGTAATTAATATTAATCTCGATAATAAGAATGTTAATAATAATGGACCAAAATATCATTATATAAAATATTTAATTACAAATTTTTTCCTATCTAACTATTTAGTGATGGGTTATATTGGGAAATTAAACAATAAATGACCCATGGGAATTTTAAAGCCTGTAATAATTTGAAACAAAAACAAAAAGCTTGGAACCAACTTATATTTTGGAAGAGGGAGAGAGTATTAAAATTAATTAAATACTGCAATTGCTCTCTTTGTATTCTCATATTTTGAAAATGATAAATAATTTATTTATTTTCAATACAATCAAATAAATTTTGAGCTATTTAATGTAATTACATAATTATTTAATAATTTATAGCCCATCGAATTATAATTTTTTATTATTAGAGTGATAGTTTGAAATTTTTGGTGTATATTAAATAAACCATTAAAAACTATAAATGTCAACTTGAAAGAAAATAAAATCAGTGCCCAAGATGAGTTCTATTAAACCATTAACTTCTAACCACAATCCGATCAATTTGGCAAGAGATTAAAATTTTATTCCCATCTTAATCTATTTATCTAAACAGATATTGAAAATTAAAATTGAGTAATTTGCAAATTTATGTATTACTGGTTATAACCATCACGATGAACCTAAATAATGAATGAAAGATTGAAATTTAGAATAGAAAAAAAAAATTAAAAGGAGAATTGTTGAGCGGTCGCTTACTAAATTTTTAAAGATAATAGATTTTGTTTCTAATAATAAAAAGCCTTACTATTTGAAAACAAGGACTAATCAGTATTTTAAATTTTATTGATAGGTGAAATAAGTTAACCAAATCTTTTGGGATTCAATAATTACTTAGCAGGATAATACTTTTAATGAAAATGAGTGTAGGCAAAATAGAGTAATTAAATTTTTGGGATAGAAAATAATAAGGAAAATATTTTTTTTTTGGATGCCAGTGTAGTCACCTGCCTACGGTGGCTACACCGTGCATCCATCCTTGCTTGCATTGGATGATTTTATTAGCTCTCCTCATCATCTTTTTTTTTTATGTATTATTTCTAAAAGTAGATTTATTCCAATTACAAAAATCTTTACCTATTATTTTTTCATGATTTCTTTCCTTTCCAATTTTTGTTTTCCTCCTTCATTCCTCAAATTTCTCTTTCTTGTTCATCATGACATTAACAATATTGTTAAAATAATGACGTGCCACCACCTCCCTCCACCGCCGGAAGCTGGTGACCGGCGGCGCCTCGCCAAAATTTTTTTGAAGGTGTTTTTTTTGTCTCGTTTTCGCACTTGATAGTTAGTATAAAAAAATAACGTTTAACACAAATCTTACAAGTCTTGGATGTTGTCTCCTAGATAACACACCCCATTACCAGTAAGTACCTCATTGTTATTGGTGACCAAAAATGCACCTCTGAAGAAGAAAGCCGCAGCAAGCAAACATACAATTGAAAAAAAAACAGTGAATACATGATTTCTTCTTTTTCAAGTCCACCTTCAACAATTTCTAAGATCAAAAAATACCAGAGGTAATGAGCAGTAAGTACGTGAAACCGATGAGGTATAGTTTCTGTACTCATTAGAATTCTCCAATTTTGATTATCATTATTGTCAATATTGTCTTGACAATTGAGACCGACTCACCTTAGCTAAGGCCATTGGATTTGCAGAAAACAGTAGTGATTTGGAACGAACTTTTTTAAATTCGATAAAGGAAGGAGGAAAAAAATTAAAAAGGAAAGAGAACATGAAAAATTAATAGGCAAATATTTTTGTAAATGGAAATTCTAATTTTAGAAATAATAAATGAAAACAAAGATGATGTGGAGAGCTAATAAAATTAACCAACGTAAGGGTGCCATGTATGTTTGTAAAACTCTCTTAGTAGAAAACTGTAACAGCCCGGGTAAAAATTTTGGATTTTTACCGGACTGTAAAAGTCTATTTACCGTGATTTACTGTTGAATTAATCTTGGGTAATTAATTCAAGGTAAATCGGGAGTCGTCTTTCGAAACCGAGTGTTTTCCCGCGCTCGTGATTTTCCCGTTGATTTTTCGGAACTAAGTTGGTATTTTTTGGGTTTTGGAATTTCTCGGAAAATCACACCGGAAAATAACTAAGGAGGTATCAGTTATTTTCTGGTCCGGATCGGACTCGCCCGTAATAAGGACGAACCGCATTATTTGATATTCACATGCTTAATAGTAAAAATAATAAAAAAAGAAAAAAATTCAGTTTATAAAAGGAAGGCTGCCGGTGGAGGAGAAGAAGAAAAAAAAAGAAAGAGAGAAAAAGAAAGGAGAGAAAAAAAAAGAGAGAAAAGAGAGAAAAAGAAAAAGAAAAAACAAAGAAAAAAATAGAAAAAAATAGAAAAAAAAGAAGAAAAAAGAGAAAACAGAAAAATACCGAGAGAGGAAAAGGAAAAAAATAGAAAAGGAAAGAAAAAAAAGAAGCAGAAAATAAGAAAAAAGAAAAGAAAATAGGAAAAACAAAGAAAAGAAAATAGAGAAAAAGAAGAAAATGGAGAAAATGGTTTTTGCACAGTACCGTCACCTTCGTTGCTTCGCCCGGTTACTGTGCATGGCGACGCGTTCCCGGCCTCCTCTCGACGCACCGCCGCAACCTTGGTGTTCCTCACGCCGTCGCCGACCTGATGCCGCCTCCCCCGTCGCCATCTGTCGCCGGACGCGCACAGGAGAGCCGTTGACCCGTGACAGACCCGGCGGATCTGTCCTTCTCGCGTCTCCCGCCTCCTGCCGGCGACGGCGTGTCCAGTTGCCGCCGCCCCCGCGCCGCTCGTGCCGCCCAGATGTCGAGGTGGTGCTCGCGTCCTCCCTCGCGCCTTCCGCCGCCGTCACTGCTGCTCAACCCGAGGTGAGCATCCGGATTTGTGACCCGCGTCCGACCCGTTTGGACTGGTCGGGTCGTGTCTTGGGTCTCTGCTGAATGGGATGAACAGTGTTGGACCGGGTCTTGGGCGCGGGCCTGTGCTTCGGGCCTGCTGCCTTGGGTCTGGGCCGACACTATTCACGGCCCAGTCCGTTAATTAAAAAAACTATATTTACTTATATATATTTATTTATACATAATCTGATATATAATTTTGGAAAAAAATTATATAGTTATTTTGAGAAAATTATGGACAATATAATTCTGGAATTTTCAGGAAAATATGAATATATTTACTTTGATAAATAATTAAGTTATGTTTTGGAAAAACTAATATTACTTGGAAAATTATATATATGCCTTGAAATTAATTTCTGGAAAATTTAATATGTATATTATTTTGGCTGAAAAATTATGATTATGGTATATGTATATAAATATGCATTTTTTAAATTAAAGTTAATTATATTTTGGGTTGGAAAATTAAATTGTATATGTATATAGAAAAAGATAAATACTATATATATTTTCTGAAAATTATAAATAGGTTATTATTTTTCTGGAAAATTGTAGTAATTATTATTTTGGATAATTATACTTATTTTATGAAATTATTTTGAAAAGAGAGTTTTAATTAAAGTATGGTACCGAAATTATATTCGGAAATACGTGCGGTAATTATTTTCGATAAAAGATGAAAATAAAGGATAAGTAATCGGGATGGGTAATTTCGTAGTTGGCATCATAGTATACCGAATATGTGCATTTATGTGTATGTATGATTTTGTGTATAGGTTTGGATATCGGGCAGTTTCCCGAGGAGCCGGTGTCGGACCGGACATTATTTCCGAAGTTGAGTAATCGGCCAAGGTGAGGATGGATTTCCTTCAATATGTGCCTTATTACTCGGTTATTATGTTTTGTTGGTTATTGCTATGTTGCTTGTTGTAATTGTTGTGGTTGGTTCGGGATGTCTATCCCATGGTCTTGATTGTGATCGGGATGTTTATCCCATGTCGGTTTTTGAACCTTTTCCTTTGAGTCGTTTTGACACCAAATAAATGGATTAATAATGAATGGTGACAAGGATGTCGATCCTTGGTATTTTTGGATAGGGATGTCTATCCCGGTATCCTG
>JAKUCV010007056.1:0-102907 GCA_028386065.3 Turnera subulata | reverse complement strand
GGCTTGGATCCATAGTTTGCATGTGTCGCATACAGTGTTAGTGAGTTATTTAAGTCTTCCGCTGTGCACTGTTTTTAATTATTACCGGGCCAATGGGCCAGATTTGCTATTTATGTCGTTTCACTATTTTGGCCGTTGGGCCGAGTTATTGTTTTATACACTGTATGCTTGGGCTGATTTTAGTTGGGTTGTCACAGTTCCGGCCTGTGTTTACTGTGTACGGTAAATTCGGGTCGGGGCGTTTCATTTTGGTAGCGGAGCGGGCGTTAGGTCTTGTCGGGCAGTCTATGTGTGTTGTTGTCTTGTTTGCATAGTTCGCTCCATTTGTTTATTATTTTATGTCATTTAGTTAGTGCATTATGGATCCAGTCGAGGGACGCCAGCTGTCGAGGAACATACACATAAGAGGTAATGATGCCATAAATAAGCGAAATTGCAAATATTATTAATAATACTGATATTTTGAGTACAAAGGGAAATATTAATATATTGATTGCAAACAGAAATATTACATCGATATTTTATAAAAAGAGAAATATTACATTGATTTTTAATTTTTTTTTTTATAAAAATAAAATACAATTAACGATTTGCAACGATGTTGACACGAAAGCTGTTTGCGTCACTGTTGACGTTGACCGTGACTCTGTCGCTCCAAGAGAACCACATGCCGCCTCTGTCGCGCTGGCCAGGAATCTCGAACCGGTTAGCTTGAGGGAATCGGAGTGGGATCAGACCATGATCGTCCCGTGGTTGCCACTGTGTCTCCGTCAGAAGAACCATGTTGGGCTTGTATTGGTTCTTCAAGTCCCTCAGGGTGCGCGAGAATTCTTGAGCACGCCTTGCAACTCCTCTGCAGTTCCACACCAGTAGACGTACCTTTGGCCAGGTTGGAGGTAGCCGAGTCATTCTGGGTATGCTCTGGGCTGTCATTAAGAGCTGGTAGTAAGCACCTTGCTCCACAGTCTGGCAAGTGGACTCCAAGTTGAACTCTTGAAGCCTATCCGAGATGAAGAACATCACGGAGTTTGCTGAGCCGTAGTAGGATGTCCTCAGTGTCCCATGGTCCTCTAGGAAGAACACCTCTTCCATGGGAGTGACGAAGAATCTTGAGGAGTAGAGCTCGTCGACGAAGACCAGGCGTGGCATTCTACCGAGCTCGTTCGGTAGCTCTTCAGCGCGCTCGTTGACCATGCTGTAGGCTAGACGATTCCTTCTGCCAAGATTGGCACCTTCGACGAAGAAGACGGAGGATGGAGCAGGCATTTTGATGGGACGTATTGGTCTCTGGTTTTTTAGAGTTTTGTGGTTTTTGGTTGCCTTAATATTTTGTTTGCTTTTAAACGCTTTTGATGATTTACACATCACCGCTCCTTCTTTTATACACCTATGGGGAGCGTGTTTATTGTTTTCGATTTTCAAGATTTGCTTTTTGAATTTTACCGTTGCTTGCATTTATTGCTTTACGCATTTTTCGGACCCATGCCAGAGTTTTTCAGTCTTTTTCCATCTCTTGATTTTATTTCTCTCTGGCTACTTTGTCCTTTCTTTTATGGCCTTTCTATGTTTTTCTTGCATCTTTTATCACATGCATTCATGACCGTTGAGGCTAGACGGATGGGACCGTACCTCGAGTAGAGTGCATGTGCGACAAGCTTACACCTGTTCGGATATCGTGGAGAGATACGAGACGAGTCAGACGTTTTTGGCTCATGCGGACAATTTTGAACAAGTGGGTAACGTGTCTTTCGAGAGACACAGGATGTGCTCGTGATCATCGCCTTCCGAGTTAACGGGTATCTTCTTCACGAGGTTAACCGACGTCACCGTTAGCCGTGTACGTTACGTTTCGTGGTTCGAGGATGTTCACGCTCGATACGAGCACCGTTCATGAAAACATGTTTTGGTTTTAATTTCTTTTTGTTTTGATTTTGTTAAATGAGTTTTATTTTTGACTTCCTTATGTTGATTTCATATTTTTATTGTCAAGTTTTATTTTACCTTGAGATGTTTTATTTTCCATTTAACAAGAGATTTCATAACACAAGAATTTTTGATTTAAAAGGAAATTATTTTATTTATTTCATAAAAGGTTTACAACAAAGAAGAAGTGCTCTAAGGAGCTACTTGCTTCTCAAGATCTTTTACAATCTTTTTGGCATTTTCCATGTGCGGGAAGAGTTCCATGCACGCCAGTTCTATCTGCGCCACCGCCGAGCTGATCTTCTTCAGGGAGAAGTTCAGTTGCGTCAGCTTCTGTTGCGGAGTGCTGCTCTCTGCAACTGCCTTTCCTTTCCTGTCTTCAGTTTTCTTGGGGACCCGCTTCTTCCGTCGTTTTGGGGAAACGACCATGTGCTCTTGCAGACCGATGATGTTGGTCTTGAAGCGTTTCTTCGGAGGTTCGTCATCGGAGCTTGTTGGGAAAGCTCTGCCGCCGATGTAGCTGTCGTTCTCGGAGTCAGAAGTTGTCCTTGATCTCAGTGGAGAATCCATGACTGTGTGTGAGTATGCATGTCATGAGGATTTGGTATTTATAAGCGGATGAGATGTCGCTTAAGGGTATAAGCGGTATCTCATGTTGAGGTTGGATACCTGGCAGAGTGTGCCAGAATCTTATCGTGGTAGGACCCACGGATAAGACGGAATTTCGGGGACGAAATTCTTTTTAAGGTGGGTAGTCTGTAACAGCCCGGGTAAAAATTTTGGATTTTTACCGGACTGTAAAAGTCTATTTACCGTGATTTACTGTTGAATTAATCTTGGGTAATTAATTCAAGGTAAATCGGGAGTCGTTTTTCGAAACCGAGTGTTTTCCCGCGCTCGTGATTTTCCCGTTGATTTTTCGGAACTAAGTTGGTATTTTTCGGGTTTCGGAATTTCTCAGAAAATCACACCGGAAAATAACTAAGGAGGTATCAGTTATTTTCTGGTCCGGATCGGACTCGCCCGTAATAAGGACGAACCGCATTATTTGATATTCACATGCTTAATAGTAAAAATAATAAAAAAAGAAAAAAATTCAGTTTATAAAAGGAAGGCTGCCGGTGGAGGAGAAGAAGAAAAAAAAGAAAGAGAGAAAAAGAAAGGAGAGAAAAAAAAAGAGAGAAAAAGAAAAAGAAAAAAAAAGAAAGAAAGAAAAAAAAAGAAAAAAAAAAGAAGAAAAAAGAGAAAACAGAAAAATACCGAGAGAGGAAAAGGAAAAAAATAGAAAAGGAAAGAAAAAGAAGAAGCAGAAAATAAGAAAAAAGAAAAGAAAATAGGAAAAACAAAGAAAAGAAAATAGAGAAAAAGAAGAAAATGGAGAAAATGGTTTTTGCACAGTACCGTCACCTTCGTTGCTCCGCCCGGTTACTGTGCATGGCGACGCGTTCCCGGCCTCCTCTCGACGCACCGCCGCAACCTTGGTGTTCCTCACGCCGTCGCCGACCTGATGCCGCCTCCCCAGTCGCCATCTGCCGCCGGACGCGCACAGGAGAGCCGTTGACCAGTGACAGACCCGGCGGATCTGTCCTCCTCGCGTCTCCCGCCTCCTGCCGGCGACGCCGTGTCCAGTTGCCGCCGCCCCCGCGCCGCTCGTGCCGCCCAGATGTCGAGGTGGTGCTCGCGTCCTCCCTCGCGCCTTCCGCCGCCGTCACTGCTGCTCAACCCGAGGTGAGCATCCGGATTTGTGACCCGCGTCCGACCCGTTTGGACTGGTCGGGTCGTGTCTTGGGTCTCTGCTGAATGGGCTGAACAGTGTTGGACCGGGTCTTGGGCGCGGGCCTGTGCTTCGGGCCTGCTGCCTTGGGTCTGGGCCGACACTATTCACGGCCCAGTCCGTTAATTTAAAAAAAAAACTATATTTACTTATATATATTTATTTATACATAATCTGATATATAATTTTGGAAAAAAATTATATAGTTATTTTGAGAAAATTATGGACAATATAATTCTGGAATTTTTAGGAAAATATGAATATATTTACTTTGATAAATAATTAAGTTATGTTTTGGAAAAACTAATATTACTTGGAAAATTATATATATGCCTTGAAATTAATTTCTGAAAAATTTAATATGTATATTATTTTGGCTGAAAAATTATGATTATGGTATATGTATATAAATATGTATTTTTGAAATTAAAGTTAATTATATTTTGTGTTGGAAAATTAAATTGTATATGTATATAGAAAAAGATAAATACTATATATATTTTCTGAAAATTATAAATAGGTTATTATTTTTCTGGAAAATTGTAGTAATTATTATTTTGGATAATTATACTTATTTTATGAAATTATTTTGAAAATAGAGTTTTAATTAAAGTATGGTACCGAAATTATATTCGGAAATACGTGCGGTAATTATTTTCGATAAAAGATGAAAATAAAGGATAAGTAATCGGGATGGGTAATTTCGTAGTTGGCATCATAGTATACCGAATATGTGCATTTATGTGTATGTATGATTTTGTGTATAGGTTTGGATATCGGGCAGTTTCCCGAGGAGCCGGTGTCGGACCGGACATTATTTCCGAAGTTGAGTAATCGGCCAAGGTGAGGATGGATTTCCTTCAATATGTGCCTTATTACTCGGTTATTATGTTTTGTTGGTTATTGCCATGTTGTTTGTTGTAATTGTTGTGGTTGGTTCGGGATGTCTATCCCATGGTCTTGATTGTGACCGGGATGTTTATCCCATGTCGGTTTTTGAACCTTTTCTTTGAGTCGTTTTGACACCAAATAAATGGATTAATAATGAATGGTGACAAGGATGTCGATCCTTGGTATTTTTGGATAGGGATGTCTATCCCGGTATCCTGATTAGGGATGTCGATCCCTGTGATTTGATTTTAACGACGGTAATATAATTGTCGCGTGATAGGTAGTGGTACGACTCGATGGTTAGAAAACTGTTTCGTGGTGGCCATGACCTGGGTTACTTGATAAGCATGTCTATGCTTGGCATGTCTATGCCTGGGATGTCTATCCCGTGATATATTTTTGGGATGTCTATCCCTGGGTTCGTATTTTTGGGATGTCGATCCCTAGATTTGGTCTGGCACCCGGAATGTGTTGTTAACCAGGTTTGACCACTAGCTTATCCGTGACGGGGCCCGGTAAAGATAAAATTGGTAATTGGTTTTTATTTGAGTCTTTTGGTTGGGCTGTTTAGCCTGTGTTCTTGGACTTGAGTAATTTTTAGTGTCCATATTGATCGTCTTTCCATTGTCGTGAGCACTTCGGACTCACCCCTCACCTGCGGGCTTTCATCCCGTAGGATGAGTTGTTCATTGTACAGGTTGATGCATTCCAGACAGGCTGTGACGTTTCCCTTGGACGGGTTTGGATCCATAGTTTGCATGTGTCGCATACAGTGTTAGTGAGTTATTTAAGTCTTCCGCTGTGCACTGTTTTTAATTATTACCGGGCCAATGGGCCAGATTTGCTATTTATGTCGTTTCACTATTTTGGCCGTTGGGCCGAGTTATTGTTTTATACACTGTATGCTTGGGCTGATTTTAGTTGGGTTGTCACAGTTCCGGCCTGTGTTTACTGTGTACGGTAAATTCGGGTCGGGGCGTTTCAAAAACCCTTAATAACTGTCACGGACTTAGAATTTTGGGATGTTAGTCCGTGCGGCCTTAGGCAACTCTCACTCAAACTCACGCCTAAGTCAGCCTTAACCTTCACAATGAAGCTTGGTAAAAGAACCAGCTCAAGGCAACGAAAAGGAAAGCAAGTGTTTGGAAGGAATAAACTGATTGTATTACTTATCTCAAGTATACAAAGTACAATTGTGTGTACAAAAGAATGAATGATTACAGAGGAGGAGCCTGCCCCTTTATATAGCCAAACCCGCCCCCCAACGGACGGTTAGGATCGGCCCTCTAAAGCTCCCCACAATCTAACGGTGGAGACAAGGTCTGTAGGTCTGCCCAGGAGCGTCTGTCCATGCCTGCCATCTTTGGGAGAATGTCTGCCCACGCTTGCCCACAAGTGAGTGCTTGCACATGCTGCCCATGATTGTACCCCACTGAGTGTCTGCTCATGTCAGGCACTCTTGTCCCCCACTGAAGGTCTGCATGTGCTTGTCCACAAGTGGATCCTAGAGGGTTCCATAGGGAATTCCGCCCCCTGCTAGGTTTGCAAGCAGATGGTGTGACATTCTCCCCCACCTATTTCGCCAACGCCCTCGTGGCGAGCATGGCTTGGCCTGCCCTCACGGCTCAATCTCCACCCAGTCTTCCACGTGAGTTTGTTGAAGCCATACCATGAAGACGAGGAAGACCGAGACCGAGGACAGTCCAAGAGAGCACCAATATCAGTCACTGCCTCCTTCGACAAGGAAATTGAGGACATCCTCTCGTGGCGCCCTATCTCTGTGCGGGGCAGGAACGAGAACTATGTGGAGTACTTAGTTCATTGGAAGGGACTTCCAGAAAGTGAGGCCTCATGGGAGCGAGACCGGGACTTGTGGCAATTCGAAGACAAGATCAAGGAGTTCCAAGCCATGCTCGCCACGAGGGCGTTGGCGAAATAGGTGGGGGAGAATGTCACACCATCTGCTTGCAAACCTAGCAGGGGGCGGAATTCCCTATGGAACCCTCTAGGATCCACTTGTGGACAAGCACATGCAGACCTTCAGTGGGGGACAAGAGTGCCTGACATGAGCAGACACTCAGTGGGGTACAATCATGGGCAGCATGTGCAAGCACTCACTTGTGGGCAAGCGTGGGCAGACATTCTCCCAAAGATGGCAGGCATGGACAGACGCTCCTGGGCAGACCTACAGACCTTGTCTCCACCGTTAGATTGTGGGGAGCTTTAGAGGGCCGATCCTAACCGTCCGTTGGGGGGCGGGTTTGGCTATATAAAGGGGCAGGCTCCTCCTCTGTAATCATTCATTCTTTTGTACACACAATTGTACTTTGTATACTTGAGATAAGTAATACAATCAGTTTATTCCTTCCAAACACTTGCTTTCCTTTTCGTTGCCTTGAGCTGGTTCTTTACCAAGCTTCATTGTGAAGGTTAAGGCTGACTTAGGCGTGAGTTTGAGTGAGAGTCGCCTAAGGCCGCACGGACTAACATCCCAAAATTCTAAGTCCGTGACATATTGTTATTTAAAAATTTCAGATGTGTCCATATGCACAGCGCGGTGCTCTTATTTTCTCCAGAAACAATAATAACAATAATAAATATGTAATTTTTTTTTGTGTGTCCCTTCCACTTTTTGATTTCTCAAATCTTGCTCATTCTTTTATTCTAGGGGATTTCAAAATTTCAGAAGCGTCCACATGCGTAGGATTCTCAGATTTTCTCTAATAATCATAAGGTAAGAAGTCCAAGTATGAACACAGATCGACTAACAACACAACAACACTTGGGGTTGGAGAAATGTAATTATTTTATTTTATGGAGAGAGTCACTAAACCGGCTTCCAATTAATTAGATCATTTACGAGCAGGAAGTTTTTCTTTTTATGCTAAACGAAGTTTTATTGAGTTAGAAAATATGTACAAGGTGTATTAGTGGCTAATTTGTCATCATCACAGATTATTTTTTTTTTTTGCCTACATCACAGATTAATTAATTCGCCCTACTTTTGATGATGGTATAATTGATCGTTATGCTATATGTGATGGCTAGCTAGCTAGCTAGATCCTCTGGAGCAATATTATCGCTTCTAATTGTTGATTTTTAGTGGTGATGAGGAGATCAATAGGAAACGTAGCAAACTTTCAATGTACAGAATTTTGTCATGTTACTAATTGATGAGTATTGCAAATTAGAAATATATAAATATACGTATTTCTATTAATGGGTTATCATTATAGCTTCAACGCCAAACATATATAAGTGCTAGCTTGGTTGCTGCATACATAGAAAATGCCTAGCTAGAGGAAATAAATTGTTACATAATAATAGAGTAGCTCATTATTTGTTGATGGCTAATCAAGCATAATTGTGTGTAGCCTATTTGCCAAATTTGGAGAAACATTTTAATGAATGTTGCACCCCTCTGATCTCCACGGGGATTGTATGTGGATATCATAGAAGTTGTAACAGCTCAGGTAAAAATTTCATTTTTACCGGGACTGTTTAAGTTAATTTATAGTAATTTACCATCTAAAATTAATCTTGGGTAATTAATTTATGGTAAATCGAGCATTGGATTCTGAAACCGACCCTTGTTCCACGTTCGGGATTTTTCTGCGGATTTTACGGACCAAAGTTGGGATTTTTCTGGGTCCAGGAATCTTTAGAAAAAGTCGGGTTTAACCTCCATTTTACGGACCAGAAATAAAGATAAGTGGGTATATTGGATATTTTCTGGTCCAGGCGGGTCACACTTCACATGCAGTATAGTAACTGCATAATTGAAGCTCAATTATTCAGCCGTCATCTCCTGTTAAGCCTGTGACATATCAGTGTTTTAGCTGCCTATATAACTGTATTTTTCCTGCCTCACCATGCACACAGCCTTCATCCTCATCTCTACTCCACCAGCTTACCCTTCCCGTCCTTCCTCTGCAAAAACTCAACCCAGTACCCTTCTCCTACACTTCAAACCAGAAAAGAAAAATAAAAAAAAATAGCAATAAACACCAACCCGCGAGCGCCACGTCATCACCACCTCACCATCACCTTCCTTCCTCCCCTCACTACTGTTCACACGTAGGTGAACCGAGCCGCCACACACCTCACCACCCCCACCGTTGCCCTCCCCTCGTCGTCGCCAACCTGTCGCGACCATCGCCTCTCGACCCCGTCTCCTGACGCGCCGCCAGCAGCCGAGGACCCGACGGCCATTTCGCTTGGATTCGTCGCCGTTGCCCCCTTCCTTGCCAACGACAGCCTGCAGCCGCGTCCAACCATCGAGCGCCTCCTGCCGTCGCCTGCTCGTGCTCGTCGTCGCGCCTTATTCCGTGCCTTGCCTCGCCGCGCCGTCTCGTCACCCGCTAGGTGAGTTGCAGACCCGCGGGTTGAGGATCCGGGTGGGTTTGACCCGTCTTCACAAGTGGGTCGCGGTTGAAGCCTTGGGCCGCGCAGGTTCTAGGCCGGGTGTGGCTTGGGCCTGCTGTGGTGTGGGCTTTGACCTGGGCCTGGTCTTGGGTTTGGGCTGGGTTTTGGATATGGGTTTGGCACTATTGGCCCAGTCCGAAATTAAATTAAAAAAAGAAAAGAAAAGAAAAGAGAGAATAAAATCTGGAAAAAAATAATGGAAAGGAAAATTTATTTTGGAAAATATTATATGGTATATATATCATATGGAAGAAAAATAATAATTTGTAGAAATAATATTTTGGAAAGTAAATACTTATGGAATAATTTTGGAAAGGGTATTATCAAGGTAATAAAATACCGGAATAATATCCGGGTATAAGTATGGTATTTTGACACTTGGAAATAAATGATGAATGATGATGATAATGGAAAATTAATCCGGGGGAATAACCAATACGAGTGAGTATTTATTTTCCGGTACACAGTATTAGCATGGCATTTGCATATCACCTTATGTGTGCATATTATTTGATTGAAATAGGAGTTGGTACCGAACAGTTTGCTAAGGAACCGGACTTGGAATCTGTCGGACAGCTTCATAATTGAGTAATCGGCTAAGGTGAGGATGGATAACCTTTGTTATGTTGCCTGTAATACTTTGTGTGCTTTGTTTGATTGAACTGCTGAGATATTCACTGTTGGTTATCGATTACTGTGATTATTGCTGTTGTGATTATTAGATTGTGATATTGATTCTGTGGATATTATGCTGAGATTGATGTTGAACTATTGACTGTGGATAATTGAGAAATGGAAATTGGAAATTGGGATTGATTTGAGATGATGATGTAATTATCACGCGGAAAGTAGTGGTACGACCAGATGGTTTGAAAATTAATTTTGGATGTTATGGTCGGTTACCTGGTTTGGTTACTTGGTTTGGTTGGCATGTTGATGCCTGAGGTTGGGGTATACCGAATACCCAGCGATTCGGATATACCGAATATCCGGTTGGCTTGTCGTTGCCTGTGGTTGGGGTATACCGAATACCCAGTGGTTTGGATATACCAAATATCCGGTTTTGGGTTGTTGAACCTGGTATGGTAAGAATGGTGTGGTTCTCTTGACCTAGCATCCGGAATTAATTGATAACCTGGTACGACCCTAGCTTGTCCAGTGACGGGGGCCCGGAAGATAAAATTGGAATAATAATAAGATATTTTTTTGGTCTTGGCTCACTCTTGTTGATTGGTATTATTGTTGCCTGTGATTTCCTTACTGTATTACGATTGCCTACATATCACTATTTATCCTTCGTCGGTGAGCACTTCGGACTCACCCCTCGCCTGCGGGGTTTCATTCTGTAGGTTAAGTTGTTTCGTAGTTCAGGTACGACGTTCGATGGCTGCTGCTTTCTTCTCCACCTGACTCCGAATCCATACCTCCGCTGCATGTGCATAAAGTCTTCCGCTGTTGTTCTGTTGCATATGATGCTGTATTATATTTCCACTGCTGTGTTTGCTTGTTCATATGACTTTGAGGCTGTTTTCACTCTGCCTCTGTTGCTTGCTCTTTTCTCTGCTGCTGTTATATATTGTGAGCTTTGAGCTGCTGAATAATGGTCCCCGTGTATGGGTGACGGATGATGTTTCAGTTGTATTTGGATTTGTCGTATAGTATTTTGACTGCGATGTACTGTCTGTTCTATCAATAAGAATAGTTTCGGCACGTGTTTACTGTGTATGGTAAATACGGGTCGGGGCGCTTCAGTTTGGTAGCGGAGC
This sequence comes from Turnera subulata, assembly GCA_028386065.3. Classification (NCBI taxonomy): domain Eukaryota; kingdom Viridiplantae; phylum Streptophyta; class Magnoliopsida; order Malpighiales; family Passifloraceae; genus Turnera; species Turnera subulata. The sequence goes on along the minus strand of JAKUCV010007056.1, from coordinate 92,128 downwards.
AGGCAGTAGGTCATTAGGGACATGATTGTGATTGCATGATTGCTTGTTTGTGCATAAGATTTGTCATGATATGATATGCATACATATACATTCTCATATAGGTACGAATGGATCCGGTTGGAGGGAATCAACATGCTGGAGTTCACCTAGATGACGATCAGGTATCGGTGGATCAACCGCAGCAAGTTGCGGGAGGTCCGGAACACCCTGCGAATATTCCTTTGGGAGACCCTACGCAGATGTTAAACGTGGTAACTCAGATTCTGCAAAGACAAGATGCTAGAGATGCCCGTATCGATGCTATGGAAGCTCGGGAATAGGAAAACCAGGGACCAGTTGAGGATCCAGTGTATATGGAGTTGGAAAAGCTTGGGGCTGAGGTTTTCACTGGTGTCACTACGCCACAGGATGCTGATCGGTGGCTCAGACAGATGAACAGGGTTATGCTGAGGCTGACATGCAGGAATGACAGGTGGGCCAGATACGCCGCTGCCATGTTCCGAGGTGATGCCGTTGATTGGTGGGAGTTTACCACCAGGGACATGCCGACACCTATCACTATGCCGTGGAACCAGGTCATGGAGATGTTCCGAAGGAAGTTTGTTTTTGAGGCATACCAGGACCAGCTGAGACGAGAGTTTCTGGGACTGCAACAGGGACCAGATCAGACGGTCAATGAGTATGAGATCAAGTTCAACCGCCTGTCCATTTATGCCAGTGAGTTTGTAGCTACTCCGGAGGCCAGATGTAAACGTTTCTGGGATGGTCTTCGATCTGGTATCCAGAAGGTCATGGGGTGCAAGGTCTATGAGACTTACTAGGACATGCTGACAGATGCCCTAAGAGTTGAGATTATTTGGCTGGGTAATGAGAGGGAGCAACCGGAGATCCGTAAGAGGCAAGCTGCGTAGAGTTCCGGGGGACAAAACAAGAGGTTCCAGACACCTGCTAACCGATCAGGGTATGGACAGAGCCGCTCTATGCCAGTGAGTCAGGGACGTGGATGGAACAACAATACATACAACCGAGGCAGTTCTTGGACTCAGTCTGGAGGGACTTCATCTGGGGATACTCGCCCGAGACTTCCTCTATCTCAGGTGAGGTGTTATAAGTGTAACGAAGTTGGGCACTACCGATATGCTTGTCCCAAGTTGGGAAGATCTGGAGGTACAGCACCTGCTCTGACAGTGCAAGCTTCAGTTGCCAGTGTTCCTAGTGGTTCTGGAGTTGGCCGAGGCCGGGGACGAGGAGCTGTTCTTGCTAGGACCAAGTCTGCCATGAATCAGAGTGCAGCTGTGCCGAGAGCATTTGTTATCACCGCTGAAGAGGATCCAGAGAATGTCGATGTCATAGCAGGTACTTTTACAGTCTTTGGTAGTACTGCATATACTTTGATTGATCCTGGTGCTACGCATTCTTTTGTCGCGCAAAGTTTTGCAATACAACATAACTGTAAGGAAGAAAATTTAACTTGTCCAATGAAGGTTAGGTTACCTGCAGGTATAGTGGTCAGATTAACCCATGTGTGCAGAGACGTTTCTCTCTCGTACGACCACGAGGTTTTTCTTACACGGTTAGTTGTGATGAACATGGGGGGTTTCGATATCTTCTTGGGGATGGATTGGTTGTCAAGGTACAATGCTCTGGTAAACTGTCGGACCAAGGAAGTGTTGTTGACTTCCGATGGTGGACGACAAGTTCTGTTGATAGGTATTGGGAGAGTTGCTACTACATGTAGTATCTCTGCCAATCAGGATGTCGGAATGAAGCCGCATGGTTCAGATGCCTTGTTGACTCACATCAAGGGCGAAGAAGTTCAGACTCCGATTTTGGGCGACATCATAGTTGTGAGAGAATTTTCGGATGTGTTTCCAGAGGATTTACCAAGATTGCCACCTGACAGAGAAGTTGAGTACACTATCGACTTGATGCCCGGAGTGACACCTATTTCGATGGCACCGTATCGGATGGCACCGACAGAACTCCAGGAATTGAAGAAACAGTTGGATGAGCTGTTAGAGAAAGGTTTCATCAGACCTAGTACTTCACCTTGGGGATCACCAGTTTTGTTTGTGAAGAAGAAAGATGGTAGTTTGCGGATGTGTGTGGACTACCGACAGTTGAATAAAGTGACGGTGAAGAACAAGTATCCGCTCCCTAGGATTGATGATCTTTTTGATCAGTTACAGGGAGCTACTGTGTTTTCCAAGATTGATCTTCAGTCTGGATATCACCAAGTCAAGATTGCAGAGAAGGACATACCGAAGACAGCCTTCCACACTCGGTATGGTCACTTTGAGTTCACAGTGGTTCCTTTTGGCTTGACCAATGCACCTGCAGTTTTCATGTGCTTGATGCACTTGGTCCTGAACGAGTTCTTGGATAAGTTTGTGGTAGTCTTCATCGACGATATTCTGATATACTCCAAGAACAGGGAGGAACATGAAGAGCACCTGAGGGTAGTGCTACAGAGATTGCGAGAGAAAGAGTTGTATGCCAAGTTTAGCACGTGCGAGTTCTGGCTTGAAGAAGTAGCATTCCTTAGACATGTTGTATCCGGGGATGGGATTAAGGTTGACCCTGCTAAAGTAAAAGCTGTTCTAGAGTGGGAGCCGCCCAAGACGGTACCAGAAGTCAGAAATTTTCTTGGCCTTGCAGGATATTATCGGAGATTCATCGAGGGTTTTTCTTTGATAGCTAGTCCTATGACCAAGCTGTTGAAGAAGGATCAAGCATTAGTTTGGAGTGATGCCTGCCAGAAGAGCTTTGACAAACTGAAGAAGAAGTTGACATCTGCACCAGTTTTGACAGTACCTAAGCCAGGAGTGGAGTACGTGTTGTTTTGTGATGCTTCAGGTCTCAGTTTGGGAGCAGTTTTGATGCAAGAAGGCAGAGTGATTGCCTATGCTTCGAGACAGTTGAGGCCGCATGAGAAGAATTATCCGACACATGATTTAGAGATGGCCGCAGTGATCCTTGCTTTGAAGATTTGGCGACATTATCTGTTTGGAGAGAGATGCCGGATTTTCACAGATCATAAGAGTCTCAAGTACATCATGACTCAGAAGGAGCTTAACCTGCGACAAAGACGTTGGTTTGAGTTGCTGAATGATTATGATTGTACTATTGAGTATCACCCTGGAAAAGCTAATGTTGTAGCTGATGCTTTGAGCCAGAGACAACCAGAAGATGCTTCCACGACCTACTCGATATCTTCTCTTATCGAGTTAAGGAAGTTGGGAGTTGATTTGTCAGTTGATGAGATAGGAGCTTTGTTGACCCATATTGAAGTCAAGTCTAACCTGAGAGGCTGGATTGTGGAACTACAAGATGGAGATCCCGACCTGATCAAGCTAAAGGAAGCAGTCCGCAGTGGGAAGGAAGATAAGTTTCACATAGCCGAGGATAGTGCACTGATGCTGGGAAAGTGTCTATGTGTACCCAGTGTTGGTGACTGCGTAGTCAGATTCTGAAAGAAGGACATATGACGCCGTATGCTATGCATCCCGGGAGCACCAAGATGTATCAGAATTTGAGGAGTCATTTTTGGTGGCCGCGCATGAAGAAAGATGTAGCTGAATATGTTGCTAAATGTATCACCTGCCAGCAAGTGAAAGCTGAGCATCAGGCTCCAACTGGGAAGATGAGATCGTTGACAGTGCCAGAATGGACATGGGAGATGATTACTATGGATTTTGTGGTCGGATTACCGTTGACTCGGAGACAGCATGATGCTATCTGGGTTATCGTTGATCGACTTACAAAATCAGCTCATTTCCTTCCCATTCGACAGAAGTACACCTTGGATAAGTTGGCGAAGCTGTATGTTGCAAAGATTGTGAGGCTACATGGAATTCCTAAGTCCATAGTCTCAGACAGAGATCCGAGGTTCACATCACGGTTCTGGAAGAGTCAGCAAGCAGCTTTGGGTACGAAGTTGAGTTTCAGTACCGCTTTTCATCCACAGACAGACGGACAGTCGGAGAGGACTATTCAGATGCTAGAAGACATGCTAAGGGCTTGTGCTCTTAACTTCAGTGGGAGTTGGGACCAGTATTTGCCTTTAGCAGAGTTTGCCTACAACAACAGTTATCATTCCAGTATCGGCATGCCACTGTTTGAAGCTCTTTATGGAAGGAAGTGCCAAAGTCCAGTTTGTTGGGATGAAGAAGGTCTTCGTTTGATCATTGGTCCAGACTTGGTTAAGCAGACAGTTGACAAGATTCAGACAGTTAAGCAGAGTATGAGAGCAGCACAGGACCGACAGAAGAGCTATGCCGATAAGCAACGACGAGAGATAGAGTACCAGGTGGGAGAAAGAGTTTTCCTCCGAATTGCACCTTGGAAGGGAGTTATCAGATTCGGAAAAAGAGGGAAGCTAAGTCCCAGATACATTGGGCCGTATGAGATCGTGGAAAGGGTTGGACCCTTGGCGTACAGATTGTCTCTACCAGAGGAATTGTCACGGATTCACAACGTGTTTCACGTTTCCATGTTGAGGAGGTACAGAACAGATCCGAGCCATGTGGTTACTACAGCGGATGTTGAGGTCGCTGAGGATCTTACGTATACAGAGTTGCCAGAGCAGATTCTTGCCCGAGAGGTCAGACAGTTGAGGAACCGAGTTATTCTGATGGCAAAGGTTAAGTGGAGCAAGCACTCTCCGAACGAGTCTACGTGGGAAGTCGAGGAGCATATGCGTTCTCAGTATCCGCACTTGTTCACAGCTTCGGAGTGAATTTCGGGGACGAAATTCTTTTAAGGTGGGTAGGCTGTAACAACCCAGGTAAAAGTTTCATTTTTACCGGGACTGTTTAAGTTAATTTATAGTAATTTACCATTTAAAATTATTCTTGGGTAATTAATTTATGGTAAATCGAGCATCGGATTCTGAAACCGAGCCTTGTTCCACGTTCGGGATTTTTCTGCGGATTTTACGGACCAAAGTTGGGATTTTTCCGGGTCCAGGAATCTTCAGAAAAAGTCGGGTTTAACCTCGATTTTACGGACCAGAAATAAAGATAAGTGGGTATATTGGATATTTTCTGGTCCAAGCGGGTCACACTTCACATGCAACATAGTAACTGCATAATTGAAGCTCAATTATTCAGCCGCCATCTCCTGTTAAGCCTGTGACTTATCAGTGTTTTAGCTGCCTATATAACTGTATTTTTCCTGCCTCACCATGCACACAACCTTCATCCTCATCTCTACACCACCAGCTTATCCTTCCCGTCCTTCCTCTGCAAAAACTCAACCCAGTACCCTTCTCCTACACTTCAAACCAGAAAAGAAAAATAAAAAAAATAGCAATAAACACCAACCCGCGAGTGCCACATCATCACCACCTCACCCATCACCTTCCTTCCTCCCCTCGCTACTGTTCACACGTAGGTTAACCGAGCCGCCACACACCTCACCACCCCCACCGTTGCCCTCCCCTCGTTGTCGCCAACCTGTCGCAATAATATTTTGGAAAGTACATACTTATGGAATAATTTTGGAAAGGGTATTATCAAGGTAATAAAATACCGGAATAATATCCGGGTATAAGTATGGTATTTTGACACTTGGAAATAAATGATGAATGATGATGATAATGGAAAATTATTCCGGAGGAATAACCGATACGAGTTAGTATTTATTTTCCGGTGCACAGTATTAGCATGGCATTTGCATATCACCTTATGTGTGCATATTATTTGATTGAAATAGGAGCTAGTAACGAACAGTTTGCTGAGGAACCGGACTTGGAATCTGTCGGACAGTTTCATAATTGAGTAATCGGCTAAGGTGAGGATGGATAACCTTTGTTATGTTGCCTGTAATACTTTGTGTGCTTTGTTTGATTGAACTGCTGAGATATTCACTATTGGTTATCGATTGTGTGATTATTGTTGTTGTGATTATTAGACTGTGATAATGATTCTGTGGATATTATGCTGAGATTGATGTTGAACTATTGACTGTGGATAATTAAGAAATGGAAATTGAAAATTGGGAATGATTTGAGATGATGATATAATTGTCACGCGGAAAGTAGTGGTACGACCCGATGGTTTGAAAATTAATTTTGGATGCTATGGTCAGTTACCTGGTTTGGTGACTTGGTTTGGTTGGCATGTTGATGCCTGAGGTTGGGGTATACCGAATACCCAGCGGTTCGGATATACCGAATATCCGGTTGGCATGTCGTTGCCTGTGGTTGGGGTATACTGAATACCCAGTGGTTTGGATATACCAAATATCCGGTTTTGGGTTGTTGAACCCGGTATGGTAAGAATGGTGTGGTTCTCTTGACCTAGCATCCGGAATTAGTTGATAACCTGGTATGACCCTAGCTTGTCCAGTGACGGGGGCCCGGAAGATAAAATTTGAATAATAATAAGATATTTTTTTGTCTTGGCTCAGTCTTGTTGATTGGAATCGTTGTTGCCTGTGATTTCCTTACTGTATTACGGTTGCCTGCATATCACTGTTTATCCTTCGTCGGTGAGCACTTCGGACTCACCCCTCGCTTGCGAGGTTTCATCCCGTAGGTTAAGTTGTTTCGTAGTTCAGGTACGACGTTCGATGGCTGCTGCTTTCTTCTCCACCTGACTCCGGATCCATACCTCTGCTGCATGTACATAAAGTCTTCCGCTGTTGTTCTGTTGCATATGATGCTGTATTATATTTCCACTGCTGTGTTTGCTTGTTCATATGACTTTGAGGCTGTTGTCACTCTGCCTCTGTTGCTTGCTCTTTTCTCTGCTGCTGTTATATATTGTGAGCTTTGAGCTGCTGAATAATGGTCCCCGTGTATGGGTGACGGATGATGTTTCTGTTGTATTTGGAATTGTCGTATAGTATTTTGACTGCGATGTACTGTCGGTTCTATCAATAAGAATAATTTCGGCACGTGTTTACTGTGTATGGTAAATACGAGTCGGGGCGCTTCAGAAGGCCTATTCCAATGTAGAAGAATAAAAGGGCTAAGAGACTTTAAAAATTATAGGTGTATTTTTTTAACACCTAATTAAGTTCTACTGCTAGTTTAGCTCACCTGCCTAGCTAGATTTCGCAGATTCAAGGATCAATGGTAAAAAGGAGGACTACGTTCTTTTTGTTGGAGTTTTCACTGGAAAGACCTAGACATGGTTTGATCAGGCCCATCAATTATAGGTATATTTTTTTAACACCTAATTAAGTTCTACTGCTAGTTTAGCTCACCTGCCTAGCTAGATTTCGCAGATTCAAGAATCAATGGTAAAAAGGAGGACTACGTTCTTTTTGTTGGAGTTTTCACTGGAAAGACCTAGACATGGTTTGATCAGGCCCATCTTAATCCTATGGAAATGACAAAGCGAATTAGTCCAATAATATCCAATCAACAGCTTCTTTTGTGGGCTGCATATCATTATGATGATCCAACAATAATTATGCGATCAGATCCAACAAATGCACTCCACACCAGAAGTCCCTTCTCCCTCAAATACAATGCCAAATACCTTAGCTAAGGCTTGGCCTTGGTGGTCAGTGACAAGAGAAAGGTCCATGAGTTACTCAAACCAAACCCTATGGAGTGGAACCCAAGGAAGTGGTGACAAAGTTTGAGTTTCTGCCATCAGAGCGTGACATTAATAGCCTGGTCGTGCGGCTAAGTTGGCTTGGAGTCTTATCAAGTGGTTGGCTTCGAAAAACTAGGGTTTCTGGCCTTTTCATAGTTTTGTGTGCATGACGGAGGGGCCCTCCATTGGAGCGGCCTCCCCGCCGCCGTCCTCGTCCCATACTCCGACGGGGACTAGGGAACCTACGCGCTCTTTCAAGGATACCTTAACGCGAGGTACCGGCTGGAATGAACCCACGATAGATACGGAGTTTTCTATCGAAGATGGCGATGTGCAGGTGGTGTCAAGTCCGAATGGCCCTATGGTGCAGTACTCTCCGAGTTTTCGTGCTAAGTTACACAAGAACTGGGAGAATACCCTTATACTCAAACCCTGGGGGCGGAGGATTGGATACAAAGCGCTGAGTAGTCGACTGTCCAGGCTTTGGCAGCTCAGGAATGGCATCAAAGTCATTGACCTAGATAACAACTATTACATGGTCAAATTTTTCGCTCGGGATGACTATATGAAGGTTTTAACGGGGGGTCCATGGATGATACTAGGTCAATATCTTTCGGTTGAGAGGTGGAAACCGAATTTTAATCCTAACTCTCATAGGGTTACGTCGGTGGTTGCTTGGATTCGAATCCCTGGTTTACCTGCAGAACACTACCATGTGGGGGTGTTACGGTTGGTAGGTGATGCTATTGGCCGCACAGTTCGAATCGATATCCCTACACAACAAACGGACAGGGCTCAATTTGCACGGATTGCAATCGAATTGGATTTACAAAAACCTTTAGAGCCCCGGGTTTGTTTCGAACGGATATGGTATCATATTGTATACGAAGATCTTCCCCTAGTATGTTTTGAGTGTGGTATGACAGGACATAACCTGTCTAGCTGCCCTAGTAAGGCTCCACATCCAGCGACAGCAGGTGCACAACATGGACAGTCTCAGCCTGAGTTTCCGGCGCATCTTGGCACCCCAAGCTCTCAACCCCCGGAGCGAGGAAGCGCGCAGGTTCCTTCTGCGTATGGCGATGTTGCCTCTGCACCCAAATACGGGCAGTGGATGTTGATTAGTAGGAAGCCCAGGAATCAACAGAAGAAGCAGGTCGATTTGTCTAGCGAAAAGCGATCCTCCCCAGCTTAGGTAGGAGCATCACGTTTTAGTGTCCTGGCAGATCATAATGAGGAGACAGATGAGGTTCAATCGGACTCTGTTAATGTTTCGGCCCCAGTGGCACTAGTAGGGAAGGCGGCTGCGAAGCCTCGGGGAAACAATGCTGGGGCTGGAGGTAAGGGTAAAGCTACCGTAAACAAGGGTCTGAACTCAGAGCCGAGCTCCAAGCGAGTCCGCCAGAATGACAACAGCTTTGTCCCGGTCCAAACTGTACCACCGTCCGGACTAACAAAGGCCCCCATGAAAGAGAAACCAGGTGTTAAAGTTTTACTGAAGAAGGATCCTAAAGTGTCCACCACTGCCGACGCCCAAAACCGTTTGCTGAATCAGCAGTTTGCTTTGCCACCCCCTGGAGACAAGTTTGGATTAAAGCGTTTTTTGGTCCCTGTGTAAGGCCTCAAAGTTGGAATTCATCCTCGTGTAGGATTTTGGCCTCTTTTCATCCCTCTGTTTGACCCGTTTGGTCTCTCCGGCCAGAATCCGGCGAAAATCGCTGACGTGGCATATTTCCGGTGCCACATCAGATTTTTGGATCCCACATGTCAGGGTTCAACCTGACCCGAATCAACCCAAACCGTACACTCACCCAATTGACCCATCAAGTGAATATATAATATTATTTTTTACTAAAATATGAAATATAATTTAAAAAATCCTATATTAGGCACGAAATTAATATATTAATTTAATTTTTGGTAAAAAATAAATTAACTCTAATTAACCTTGATTATCTCATATTTATATTAATAATCATTTATCTAAAATTGGATTTAGTATTTCAATATTATTAAATATGTTACTTTTGTATTTTTAGTATTTCAATTTCAAAAACAAAAACTCTTTCCCAATTCCCTACAATCCCTAATCGGTGCCCCATCACCATTGTCACCATTAACACCCCTTCTGTCTCCAGTCCCCTCTCTCATTCCTCCACCACAAACAGCAACCAAGGCAAGAAACACATAGCTTCCTCCTCCAAGAACACCGAGGGAACAGTAGTGGCGGAAACAGTGTGTCTACCAACCAAAACAACCCAACCCAAGCGTTGTTGGCTCGTGGCAGCAGTGTACACGGCAGGAGAGGACGATTTTGCAAAGACACCCACTATCAAGGGCGGCGCGTCTCGTTGCAGCGGAGGCCGTCCGGTGCGATGGAGGGCAAAATTGGTCGACACCCACAACAACAGCCCTAACACCCCAATCTCAGCACCGATAACCAGCAAATCCTCAACAAACACCACGTCCTCGCTCACGTGGCTGTCTTCTGTGTTTTGCATCCGAAAATTGCCTTCTGCCCTGCGGATTTGTTGCTATCAATTTAGAGAGCTGTTGCAGCGAGTTGAGATGGGACTCGATGAACCCATCCTAGCAGTGGTGGTTGCAGCTCGTGGAGAGGAGGCGACAAGGACTGCAGCAACGCGGGGAAGGTGTTTGCAGAGGTGGTGGCGTGTATGATGGTGATGGCTTCGGTGGAGGTGGTCCGGTAGTGAGGAGAAGAAGATGAAGTGGACGACGTCGTTTGGTGTGTTTCGGCCCTCTTTGGTGGCTTTGCATCTATTGTTTTTTTTTCTTTTTTTTTGTCTCTTTCTTTGTTGGTAGATAGCGTGTATTTATTTTGTATTTGCTTGTTTTAAGAAAAATATTGTTGGATAAGAGAAGATAATAGAAAATTATGGAGATAATTGGAGCTGGCAATTTTTTTCATTTTAATATTCAATAATGAAAAAATTTTGGATGTTTCAACGGAGGTCTATTTAGGATTTTGGATAATGTCATCTTTCATAAAAATTAATGTAAGAGGAAGGATTATGGTTTGGGTATTTCAAACTAAAAAGTTGTTCACCAAAGAAATAAAAAATTTAAAAAATTTTGGGAATAAGCATTTTTTGCAAATTTAAAATTTGCTAACCGGATCAATTGGGTAGAAGAAATAGGTTGGGTGGAGTTGGGTTGGTTTTGGGTTGAACCCTGACTTGTAGGACTCACAAAGATGATGTGGCACCGGAAAATATGCCACGTCAGCGATTTTAGCCGGATTCTGGCCGGAGAGACCAAACGGGTCGAACAGAGGGATGAAAAGAGGCCAAAATCCTACACGAGGATGAATTCCAACTTTGAGGCCTTACACAGGGACCAAAAAACGCTTTAATCCGACAAGTTTCAATTTCAAGCTAACCGACCCATCACTGTTCCTGTTCCGTCGGCTCCCTTAGCTCCGCAGGCGCCAGTGTCGTTGGTGGGCTCGTCTAGTTTGGCGATAGCCTTTGATAGCACGAACAAGGGACACGATGTCCTGTCAGATGTTTCTCCTACTCCACCCACCAATGCTCTAGAGGATACTGGATTACAGGCCATGTTGACCAGTACCGAGCAGGCACCCGTGGGTAAACCCGAAGATGGTGATCATGAAATGAGCGATTCACTCGCTTAACTGGTATCTCTGGTTTCTTTTTATCTCCATTCTTTATGAATAATATTCTATCAGATTTTATTTTTTGGAACTGCCAGGGTGCTGGCAGTGACAAATTTGAACGAGCTTTCAGGGACATGGTCCGTTATCATCAGCCGGCTATGGTTGCATTATTGGAAACACAGCTGCCTTTTGCACGTGTCCATCCATTTCTAATACAATGTGGTTTTGATGGGTTTGAGGTGTCCGAGGTCCAAGGGCGATCGGGTGGAATATGGCTATGTTGGATGCAAGGAAGGATCTCGGTGACAGTGAGAGAGAAGCATTTTCAGTATATCCATGTGAAGGTTGCTTGGAGTAGTGGTCTCTCTTGCAATGTAACTGCGGTGTATGCGAGCCCTAGACCTGAAACCCGACAAGAATTCTGGCAGCTTACCAGGTTATTGCCGAGCAAGTTCTCTGAACCTTGGCTCATCGCCGGGGATTTCAATTCACTTTTGGGGCCGGCAGAGAAACAAGGTGGCGAGCCTCCACTTCCAGCCTCTTGCCGCACCTTTAACGAGTGGATTGACGAGTGTCAGTTGGTTGATCTAGGCTTCAAAGGGCCAGAATTTACTTGGGAGCGGGGTGATGTACAAGAACGTTTGGATAGAGCTTTGGCAGACATGAGGTGGCGTCTGGCTTTCCCTGCAGCTGACGTGATTCACTTACCGCGTACAAAGTCTGACCATTCTCCCCTACTTATCAGACTTTGGCCGGACCAGGAGGGTATTGGGAGCAAGCCATTCCGCTTCCAGGCGGCTTGGCTTCTTGATGCTCGTCTTGCCATGGAAGTCCAATCTCATTGGAGCACTGAGGTGAGCATCGATGTTGCTAATGCAAGGCTGGGTTCGCATCTGAAGAGCTGGAATCGGAGGGTTTTCGGGAACATTTTTGGGAGGAAAAAATTAATTATGGCAAGATTAGCCGGTATTCAACGTGCAAAGGCAAGAGGCCGAATTGGATTGTATTTGCAAAATTTGGAGCGAGAGCTAAATGCTGATTATGATCGCACTCTTGCCCAGGAAGAGGCTCTTTGGTTTCAAAAGTCCAGAAGCAATTGGGTCCAGAATGGAGATCGAAACACAACTTTCTTTCACGCCTCTACAATTATACGGCGTAAAAGAAATAGAGTTTCGGGTCTTCGCATTGAGGACGACTGGTGCTTTGATGAACCCACTCTTCAATCTCACGTGATTGGTTACTTTCAGCAGCTTTTTTCACGTGAACTTGGGCCATGGCTGCGTTTCTCGACGTGGGGTTTTTTTCCACCCCTTACAACAGGTCAGTTGGATGGTTTGCGAGTTGAGGTCTCGATGCCAGAGGTGCGTAAAGCCCTTTTTCAAATGGCCCCTAACAAAGCCCCAGGGATTGATGGGTTTCATGCATTATTTTACCAGAAATTTTGGCATGTTGTGGGTGATTCTCTCTTTACTTTTGTTCGAGAGGCCTTCCGGACAGGGACTTTTAAAGAGGANATCGCACTCTTGCCCAGGAAGAGGCTCTTTGGTTTCAAAAGTCCAGAAGCAATTGGGTCCAGAATGGAGATCGAAACACAACTTTCTTTCACGCCTCTACAATTATACGGCGTAAAAGAAATAGAGTTTCGGGTCTTCGCATTGAGGACGACTGGTGCTTTGATGAACCCACTCTTCAATCTCACGTGATTGGTTACTTTCAGCAGCTTTTTTCACGTGAACTTGGGCCATGGCTGCGTTTCTCGACGTGGGGTTTTTTTCCACCCCTTACAACAGGTCAGTTGGATGGTTTGCGAGTTGAGGTCTCGATGCCAGAGGTGCGTAAAGCCCTTTTTCAAATGGCCCCTAACAAAGCCCCAGGGATTGATGGGTTTCATGCATTATTTTACCAGAAATTTTGGCATGTTGTGGGTGATTCTCTCTTTACTTTTGTTCGAGAGGCCTTCCGGACAGGGACTTTTAAAGAGGAGATGAACCGCACGCTTATCACACTTATACCCAAGGTTGATCATCCGGAGTTAGTTACACAGTTTCGGCCAATTAGTCTGTGTAATGTAGCCTACAAAGTCCTTACGAAGGTTCTGGTGAATAGATTGAAACCTTTGCTAGATGGCTTGGTATTGCCTTATCAAACGAGTTTCGTCCCAGGACGGGTTATACATGATAATGTGGTAGTCGTTCAGGAAGTTATCCACTCTATGCAGAGCCAACGAGGAAATCATCAAATGATGGCGATCAAACTTGATTTGGAAAAAGCGTATGATAGACTTCGATGGGATTTTGTGGAAGATACGTTGTGTGATATTGGGCTGCCGTCGCAGATGATCCAGCTTATTATGTCTTGCATCTCATCGAGCTCCATGCAGATTTTATGGAACGGGTCCGCAACCGAGGGGTTTCATCCATCACGAGGGCTTCGGCAGGGGGATCCATTGTCCCCGTATATTTTTGTACTCTGTCTAGAGAGGCTGTCCCAACTCATTTCCCGTCGGGTGCAAGATGGATCTTGGAAGCCAATTTATATTTGTAGAGATGCCCCGACAGTATCGCATATGTTCTTTGCTGATGATTTAGTCCTATTTGCAGAGGCATCTGTTGTTCAAGCTGAAGTAATTTTGAATTGCCTGGATTTATTTTGTACAAGCTCTGGTCAGAAAGTGAGTAAAGAGAAATCCAGGGTGTTCTTTTCTAAAAAGGTTTCCCCACGCTTGGCAGATCAGGTTAGTTGCACACTTGGTATTCCAATGACGGACAACCTGGGACAGTATCTTGGGATACCAATTATACACGGCAATGTTTGTGCAGCAACGTTCAGCAATATTATGCAGAAAGTGGAGGGTAGACTTGCCGGTTGGAAAGGGAAGTGCCTCTCCTTTGCGGGGCGGGTAACTCTTGCTCAATCGGTCTTGCAATCCATTCCTGCTTATTCAATGCAGGTGATGTCTCTACCTTTGGGTGTATGTGATGACATTGATAAGAAGACTCGTCAATTTATTTGGGGAGCCACCAATGAAGAGAGGAAGATGGCAAGAGTCGGCTGGGACACTATTTGCAAACCGAAGGTGGATGGTGGTTTAGGATTACGTCGCATGCGACAGGCAAACGAAGCCTTTTTGGCTAAGTTGGCTTGGAGTCTAATAATGAGGCCGGATGCACTTTGGGTTCAGTTACTAAGGGCTAAGTACGGCACTGGTCATCTTTTAGTTCCAATTGTCCGCAAACGGGCTTGTGCTTCTGTGATTTGGCGAGGGATCTGTCGGGTCTGGCCGGTTGTCCTCAAATGTATGGGTTGGATCATGGGGGATGGTACGAGAACTAGCTTTTGGCGAGATCCCTGGCTTCCTGGTGTGGGGCCTATTGAGGCAGTGGAGGGAGTGGTGATTCCAGCTGAGTTGGCATCCATGACGGTTGCCGATGCACGTGACCAAAATGGGAACTGGAACTGGCAAGCTCTTGCCCCTGTCCTGCCACGATTCTTACAGGACAAAGTACGGGAGTTTGCCTGCCTAAGTACTGGGAACAGTGACGACCAGGTTTTTTGGGAAGGGACTGGTTCTGGTGAATGTACTGTCCGTTCTGCCTATTCTCAGGTGGCACACAATGCGGGCGATGCTCAGCGCCGCCATCTTTGGAAGACTATATGGCAGTGGAAGGGGTTACCGAGAGCACGTGCTTTCTTGTGGCAGGTAGCTCATGATGCCATTTTCACGAATGAATTTCGGACCCGACGTCATCTCTCGGAAAACCCGGTGTGTGTCAGATGTTCCCAAGCTCCCGAAACAACCTTACATGCTTTGAGGGATTGCCAGCTTTCAAAGCTGATCTGGGGGAGCCTACTCAGTCCCGTTGATATATCGCGCTTTTTTGCGTGCCCAAGGGATGACTGGCTTAAGTCTGGCCTGAGTGGAGACTTCGGGTTTACTACATCACTGCCGCCATCAGTGGTTTTCGGTATGGCGGTATGGCTCATTTGGAAGTGGCGTAATGAGGCCATATTCTCGGAGGAGACACGACCCCCTGATGCTGTTGTGCATGGGATTATTCAATATGCTAGGGAGGTCACTTTTGAGACCATCCTTACCACTGCTCCATCGGACGATTCGTACCGCAAGCAGCTTACCTGGCACCCTCCCCCTCCTAGTAGTGTGAAGATTAATGTTGATGCAGCTGTGTCATTGACAAGTAATGCCACGGCAATCGGGGGCTTAGCACGAAACCATTCTGGTTCTTGGGTAAGGGGCTTTACCCATAAGCTTAGCCCTTGCTCTGTGATCTTGGCGGAACTCCAAGCTGTCCATGATGGCTTACTCCTTGCCCATGATCTCCATGTCCAGGAGGTTATTATTGAATCAGATTGCTTTGAGCTTCATCCATTTTTCAAGAATATTCTTCTGCAACTTTCAGGCCTTCCACGGGTGATCTTCCAGCATTGCAGTAGAGAAGCTAATCATGTTGCGGATAATATAGCGAAGATGGCTCTTGTCGCAAGGGAGGAATTCACGGTTTTGCATATGGCATCGCGTCGCCTCTTGCAATTAGTTCAAGTTGATATTCAGACACTCTCACATGTAGCTTAGTTACTATTCGACTCTTTGTAACCAAAAAAAAAAAAAAAAAAATAGCCTGGTCGTGCATATAAAAATACTACTGTCGCAGCAACAAATACTTGACAAGTTTGGGCCGGAATTAACGAGGTGCATGTACCAAAAGAAAAGGCCTAATTGAGAAACTTAAAATACACCCATATTTTTTAAACACCTAAATCCCATTCCCAGTTTAGCTCCCTTGGCTTGGGTAGGTTAAAGATTGAGGGTCACCTATATATGGAGTTGGAGAAACCAGATTCCATTCGCTAGATTTTTAAAAGGAGAGACAAAAAAAAAAATGAACAACCTTAGCCAATGTTTGGTTTGGGCCCATATTAATAATGACAAAGTGAATAAGCCCAGTAATCAATCTACAATATCTCCTAGCTATGGGCTACGTATCTGATCCTCAAGGTTACTCTTGATTGTTGATGAGTGTGCATTTTACACTCATTTTCGGGTCTATTTTACGGTTTCTTGACTTGAAAATATTATTTATTTTACTTATTTTACTTATTTTCTTATATTTTGTTTACTTTATTTTAATAATCCCTTTTGTCCTAGTGTTCTAGTGTTTTTGTGCAGAAAAGAGGACTAAAATCCAGTTTTCAGGCCAGTTTTGCAGTTTCCGCATAGGCAGCCTATGCAGCCGTGCAGCATAGGCAGCCCATGGCCACGTGTAAAGCCCAGAATTTACGGCCTTGATTTTTGCCCAGAATTTTCAGAAATAATCCTAGCATTATTTTAAGAATTCTGGTGGTTTACATGCTAAATTTGGAGATGGTTTGGGTGGTTACACAAGTGTACCCCTTTCCACTTATTTTGGAAGCATGCATGTACTTATATAGGAAAAAGAAGTGGTCCACTTGGCCACTTGTCCCTTGTTCAACATGGGGAGAAAAGAAAAGAAGATATGGATTATATTTCTGCATGCATGTGGGAGCATGAAACGTGGCTAGTACAAGAAAAGAAAAGAAGAAAAATCAATTGGAAGGTTTTCAAGCTGGTTGATCACGTGAGCTATCCTCCACCTGACATCTACTCTTGCTTGCATCATCCAAAGAAGGACTTGGTCTTTGCACATGTGGCTGTACTTGCATGAAGAAAGGAAACTAACTTCACGTTGCATGCAACAGTTTAAGGAAGGTGGCTTTGACACTTCCAATTTTGGCACATGAAGTGGTCCACCTCTTCCAATTTTTGGCGCAAGAAAGAAGTAGCCACACATGCTCCACTTTTGGCGCCATGTGGTGGCACTTCCAGCCAAAATTTTTGCTCCTCCCTCCACTATATAAAGCCATGCACAAGAAGACAAAGACATCTCATCTCATCTATCATCAAGTTCCACACCCAGAGTTCATTCGGCAAACACAATTAGTTAGGGAACTTGTACTCTCATTTTTACTTTGTAATTCTAGTTTGGCTTTACTTTTGGAAAAATTCTAGTCTTGGAGATTTGTCCCTTTTGGTTCAAGGTTGGCTCCCATTTCTTGTAAGTTCACTCTTGAATTAATTATGATGGTCTATTTCCAAGTATTTATTATTTTCTTTAAAGTTATGTCTTGCTAGAATTCTTGTCTAGGATTAGGGGTTGAACTTGTTAATGTTTCCATGCATATTTAATTAGAGTTTAATTTCTGAATTTATTCTCTTTTAATCCGGTAATGAAACTTCACTATGTTAATTGACTGGCCATCCTTTAGCATAAATTTATAATAGGGAAACGTTAAGTGACAGCGTCGTTTGCCTATAGAAAAACATTAACCGGGCTATAAAAACCGACCTCGAGGGAGGCGTGCTTTTTATTGGAGATTGAGTAGGTAAATTTCTTAATGCTCTTAGTTTATTTCATCACTGGCAAATGGATAGTGGACATAAACTAGGAAGGGATTTTACGGCACTACGAGAGTAGGTTATCGATCTAGCTTAGATTTACCGTTTCTTTTAAGAGAGTTTAATTTCAGAATTTAATTCATAGATTCTACATAGGCTAGCTATGTGGTGACAGTACATGGCCTGCTTATGCATAGCTTAATTGCATGGAAACGTTGGCAAGGAATTCTCCGAAGTCCTAGATATTTAATATTATTGAATTTTAATCATTTTTATTTGCTTTAATTTTCCGATTCAAACATCAATCCTCAACATTATTTATTTCTCTCGATAATCATAAGTTGCTTAGTTGAATAGTACTTAACAAAGATCCCTGTGAGACGACCTTGGTACTACGACAACCCCGTATACTTACGGGAGGTTATCAAGTTTTTGGCGCCGTTGCCGGGGATCGGCGTTAATATTATTTAACTTAGTGATTAGGTTATTCTAGATTTTTATTTTTCATTTTCTTTTTCACCCGTTTGGGTAGTTTTTCTTCTATTTCTTCTTCAGGTTTCTTCAAGTTTTACTGGAGGAGAGATGGAGGGACACGTAAGACGCGTCATCGAGGAGATCGAGGGAGTCCAATACGGACCTCGGCGTAGACCAGTCCGGGATTTCTCCATCCCCGATGCAACCCTTGCACAGTCCAGTGTGGTCCGCCCAGCTGTGCAAGCTAATAATTTTGAGCTTAAGCCGGCCCTGATCAAAATGGTCCAAAACGAACCTTTCGGAGGTTCTTCCTCGGAAGACCCAAATCAACATTTGCATGATTTCCTGGAAATCTGTGATACCATCAAGGTAAATGGAGTCTCCGAGGATGCTATCAAGCTGCGTCTTTTTCCTTTCTCACTCAAGGATAAGGCGAAGGCGTGGTTGACCGCACAACCTCCTAGGACGTTTGATACATGGGCTGCCCTGTCTCAGGCCTTTCTGAAGAAATTCTTTCCACCCAACAAGGCCATGACATTGAGGAACGACATCATGGAATTCAAACAAAAGCCCACTGAATCTTTCTACGATGCATGGGAAAGATTCAAGGAAGCTTTGAGAAGATGTCCACAGCATGGCCTTCCCGATTGGCTGATCGTGGAGAAGTTCTATGCGGGCCTGAATGAATCCCTCCGTGCACACGTTGATGCTGCAGCTGGAGGAGTAGCCTTAGCCAAAGATGCTGAGGATGTATACGAATTGTTCGAACACATCGCCAGCAACAAATTCGAATGGCAAGGCGAGCTCACAAAAACAGCCGGAGTTCTAGAACTTGACGCAGTGAGCCTATTAAATGCCAAGTTGGATGCCATCTTGAAGTTGAATGGGAAAGGACAATCCCATTCCTGTGCTAGATGCGAAGGAGGTTATTCGGAGTGCCCGACAGAGGGAGGCTATGAGCAAGCATACCAAGAGCAAGTGAGCTACATCAACCAGAGAGTCCAGAAGGACCCTTATTCCAACACCTACAACCCAGGTTGGAGGGACCACCCTAACTTCTCTTGGAAGCCTCAACAGCCCAACCAAAACCAAAACCAAGCCGGAAGAGGTCCTCCCGGATATCCTCCGAAACAACCTACACAGGCATACCAGCAGTCGTATCAGCCAGCTCCTAAAGATGACTTGCAGTCGCTACTCAAGTCATTTATGGAGGAGCAGCGACAAGTTGTGAAAGGGCTTTCTGACGAGATTAACAATCTCAAGTGTCAGATCGCACAAGCTGGCCCTAGTCAGGGCAATCCTGGCAGATTACCGGGAAAGCCGGAGGTAAACCCTAACGCTCAATGCAATGCAATCACTCTTAGGAGTGGTACTCAATATCCAGAGCGGCAACCACCTTCAAACCCGGGAGTAGATGAAGAGCATGGCCAGACCGTGCAAAAAGACAAGCCTGCGGAGCATGAGCAGGCTGTGTCAGCCGATAAAGGGAAGGCAAAGCAAAACGAGGTGAAAGCCTATGTCCCACCAATTCCCTTCCCTCAGCGGCTCAATCCACTGGTGCATGATAAGAAGTTCGGACGTTTCCTGGACGTTATGAAAAAGCTCTACATCAATATTCCGTTCATAGAAGCCGTATCCCAAAAGCCTACATACGCAAAATTCTTAAAGGACATCTTGTCCAAAAAGAATAAATTGATTGACTACGGGACGGTGGCACTGACAGGAGAATGTAGTGCGATTATTCAGAACAAGCTTCCAGATCCCGGGACGTTCACTATCCCCTGCGACATAGGGAAGGTACGCATTGAGAGAGCACTTTGTGATCTGGGCGCAAGTGTTAGTGTGATCCCTCTGTCGATCAGCAAGCAGCTCAACCTAGGGGATTTAAAACCTACTGCTATGTCCCTTCACCTCGCAGATAGGTCTGTCAAGTATCCAGTGGGAATCTTGGAGGATGTTCCTATCAAAATTGGGAACTTCTTCGTCCCGGTTGATTTCGTGGTTCTAGACATGGAGGTCGATAACCACGTACCTATCATTCTTGGACGACCCTTTTTGGCAACTGTTGGTGCCATCATCGATGTCAAAGGTGGGAAGCTCACATTACAAATCGGCTCTGAAAAGATTTGCTTCGTTGTTGATAAAGTGATTCGTAATGGAGTATCAGATGACTCGTGCAACCGACTTGACATCGTTAAAGAAGCAGTTGAAGAAAATGCAGCACGGGCACATTGTGTAGATCCCTTGTTGGCATGCCTTGCCCATACAAAAAGCGTTAAGGATCCAGATCCAGAAATAGTAGGCTATGCACTCCAACTTGAAGTCTTGTCTTTGTCGTCTGCAGAAGAAGACATGAGATTTGAGAAGTTAGATGCGATGTCAGAAGACTTGATAGAAGAAAATGCTCCAAAGGTTAAGATGAAACCTTTACATCCTGAGCCCCAACGTGCATTACTGGGAACAAACTCCACACATCCAGGTGGGATAAAAGTGAGTTTTACTGAGGGAGAGGAAGATAATTTGCTGAACGAAAAGGGAGGACACAAGAAGACAATTGTGTATTCCACTGATGATCTTCTTAGGATTAATCCCTCAGTTTATACTCATAAAATTGGCAGAAAAGGATCCAAACACTGGCGTGGGAGTATCATCCAAAAACAAGACCTCAGAATTGGAAAAAGGGTCTTGTTGCCAAAGCTTTATGATCCTGGAGAGCCTACTGGACAAGAGGTAGTGCAACCGTTCTCCAACCCACCTTCATCTTGAGGAGCTCCGAGTCCAGCTACAAGACATTAAAGAAGCGCTGTTTGGGAGGCAACCCACGATTCTTTCCCTTATTCCGCAAATAAAAGCAGCAAGTTCAGGTTCCTTTAGTTCTTTTGTAGTTTCAATTTATTTTCTTTTAAATTTTTTTTGGTCCGCAAGTTCATTCTTTTTGCTAAATATGATTGCTGCCCCTGCTTTGTTTTCTGGACTTTCTAGCCTATTTTTGCGCAGTGAGGACACTGCAAGTTTTAAGTTCGGGGTGGCTATACTTTCAGCATAGTAGCTGCGGTCTTTTATTTATCTTTCTTAGCATAATAAGTAATTTTCTTCAGTGTATTTTTCGTTTTTCTTTTGTTTGAATAAATTTTTTGCAAGTTACAGATGACTCATTGGGTTTAATTGGTCCTAATCCAACACAAGTACAGGGATTCTCTCAAAATTTTGACGATCGAGTCACGTGTGTTCGCTTGCATGAATATTGGGGACGAGTTCCTAAATGGCCGAGTCACACTTTGTGGGTAAATTTTTCCGATTGGTTTAATTCGCTTCTAACCTCTTTGCTTGTTTTATTTATTAAACATATTTGGCATAAATCTTTTGGGTCTTAGAACAGGTTCACAACCCGATCAAAGCGAAATTATTACAAGGATTGTTTTTCAGGGATAGGATTAAGGCATTCTTTCATAGCCCATGCGAACCGCATAACCTACCCATGCTCGTACATTTTTCCTCGTAAACCACTTCGCGCCTCTTTCTGATAGCCATCTTTCGTTGATAACCCACATTCACCACCTACACCCTTTGAACCTATGGCTATCACCTTATTTTTCATAAATACTCTCCCATGTGCACTTGCTCGAATTCATTTTTCCTTAATATATGCCTAACGTCAAGATAAGTGGTGGTTCGTCTACACACAGGCACAACACAAGCAGCCTGTGCTGGAAATGGAGAATGCTATTCATTTGTCTACGCCTTCAACAAAGACAAGAAGAGAGATACTTCATGGAAAAAAAAAAGAAACAACATGAAAAATTGATGTATCTCGCCAAAAGAAAAAAAAAGAAAAGGAGGAAGGCAATAAAAAACTCTCCACGGCGCACACAATGTTCTTTAGAATCACTACGAAGACATCTTGCATGGCAATGTTACGGTGAAACTCTCCTTTATGGGCATCTGCATCATTTGAATTCCTTTATCCCCTTCTTTTCTAGCCATAACCCAAGCCCCATTTCAACCCGAATAAAGACCTTTTGATCCCTGTGATTCCTTCCTTGTCATTAGTGGAGACCGGGAAGTGAATCTGCATATTTGACCCCGTTTTCAATCCTATAAAATGCCAAATTCATTAAACAGAGAGGGAAGTTGTGAATTTAAATCAATATGATTAATTGCCTAACAACTTGTATTTTCGGAACATCTTGGCACTTGTTCTCACGATTCTTGCAGGTTGGATACCAAGGCTTCTTTCGTGACTTTTTGGAGATTTCTCATGTGACCTTGGTCGGATAGGCCCCGTTGATTCCAATGGGTAAGGATTTCCATCCCGTTTTTTCATGATAATTGCTTAGGGACAAGCAAAATCTTAAGTTTGGGGTGGTGATGAGTGTGCATTTTACACTCATTTTCGGGTCTATTTTACGGTTTCTTGACTTGAAAATATTATTTATTTTACTTATTTTACTTATTTTCTTATATTTTGTTTACTTTATTTTAATAATCCCTTTTGTCCTAGTGTTCTAGTGTTTTTGTGCAGAAAAGAGGACTAAAATCCAGTTTTCAGGCCAGTTTTGCAGTTTCCGCATAGGCAGCCTATGCAGCCGTGCAGCATAGGCAGCCCATGGCCACGTGTAAAGCCCAGAATTTACGGCCTTGATTTTTGCCCAGAATTTTCAGAAATAATCCTAGCATTATTTTAAGAATTCTGGTGGTTTACATGCTAAATTTGGAGATGGTTTGGGTGGTTACACAAGTGTACCCCTTTCCACTTATTTTGGAAGCATGCATGTACTTATATAGGAAAAAGAAGTGGTCCACTTGGCCACTTGTCCCTTGTTCAACATGGGGAGAAAAGAAAAGAAGATATGGATTATATTTCTGCATGCATGTGGGAGCATGAAACGTGGCTAGTACAAGAAAAGAAAAGAAGAAAAATCAATTGGAAGGTTTTCAAGCTGGTTGATCACGTGAGCTATCCTCCACCTGACATCTACTCTTGCTTGCATCATCCAAAGAAGGACTTGGTCTTTGCACATGTGGCTGTACTTGCATGAAGAAAGGAAACTAACTTCACGTTGCATGCAACAGTTTAAGGAAGGTGGCTTTGACACTTCCAATTTTGGCACATGAAGTGTCCACCTCTTCCAATTTTTGGCGCAAGAAAGAAGTAGCCACACATGCTCCACTTTTGGCGCCATGTGGTGGCACTTCCAGCCAAAATTTTTGCTCCTCCCTCCACTATATAAAGCCATGCACAAGAAGACAAAGGGATCTCATCTCATCTATCATCAAGTTCCACACCCAGAGTTCATTCGGCAAACACAATTAGTTAGGGAACTTGTACTCTCATTTTTACTTTGTAATTCTAGTTTGGCTTTACTTTTGGAAAAATTCTAGTCTTGGAGATTTGTCCCTTTTGGTTCAAGGTTGACTCCCATTTCTTGTAAGTTCACTCTTGAATTAATTATGATGGTCTATTTCCAAGTATTTATTATTTTCTTTAAAGTTATGTCTTGCTAGAATTCTTGTCTAGGATTAGGGGTTGAACTTGTTAATGTTTCCATGCATATTTAATTAGAGTTTAATTTCTGAATTTATTCTCTTTTAATCCGGTAATGAAACTTCATTATGTTAATTGACTGGCCATCCTTTAGCATAAATTTATAATAGGGAAACGTTAAGTGACAGCGTCGTTTGCCTATAGAAAAACATTAACCGGGCTATAAAAACCGACCTCGAGGGAGGCGTGCTTTTTATTGGAGATTGAGTAGGTAAATTTCTTAATGCTCTTAGTTTATTTCATCACTGGCAAATGGATAGTGGACATAAACTAGGAATGGATTTTACGGCACTACGAGAGTAGGTTATCGATCTAGCTTAGATTTACCGTTTCTTTTAAGAGAGTTTAATTTCAGAATTTAATTCATAGATTCTACATAGGCTAGCTATGTGGTGACAGTACATGGCCTGCTTATGCATAGCTTAATTGCATGGAAACGTTGGCAAGGAATTCTCTGAAGTCCTAAATATTTAATATTATTGAATTTTAATCATTTTTATTTGCTTTAATTTTCCGATTCAAACATCAATCCTCAACATTATTTATTTCTCTCGATAATCATAAGTTGCTTAGTTGAATAGTACTTAACAAAGATCCCTGTGAGACGACCTTGGTACTACGACAACCCCGTATACTTGCGGGAGGTTATCAATTGTTCGGAAAACTGCAAAAGGTTCGCGGAAATAAAAGAGACACAAAGAATTTAACGTGGTTCGGCCTTAATCTTGCCTATGTCCACGGACTATAAATCTTCCACTAATATAAAATATTAGTACAAACAACTTCTCAATAATATCTACCCACAAAAAGTGTTTCTTCAAAAAATACTCCCAAAGTATTTTCCCACTATTTTTACTTCTTAATTTTATAAGGAGACTAAGAAAATATTGTATATGTTTTCTTCCTATTCCCCTCTCTCTTCTCTCTCCCTCTCTCCCACTCTCTTCTTTTTTTTCTGCACAAATTGGGATACAAGAATGTGAGAATATATACTGCCTATATATAGGCACCATATGCATGTCCAAACCGCGTGTGAAGGCTGCTAATCATTGAAAAACAATTTTCAAAGATTGCAGCTGCCAACCTTTGCCCAACATTATTGACCAAAAGAAACGGTGCCTAATATTATTGACCAAAGAAAATTCAGCCCAACCTAACAATCTCCACCTTGGGCTGAATTGCACTTCACATTCTTCATGATTTCCATCTTCTTGATCCATATTTGCTTCATTCTTCTATATGTTGATGTACGACTACCTTCGCTGCTACGAGTCATCATTGCAAAACCAACCTTCCTCTTGTTGGATGCAATAATGTTCTGCTTCCTGCCTGATCCTACACAAGCCTCGATCTTTGTACTGCTTTTAACTGCACTTCCAATTAACCTATAAAGGTTTTTCTCCATCAATTCCCCTTTCATGACTACCAAGGCGCCTTTGGTAACCTTCAAAGCTCCACCTCGAGAAGAAAAGCCACATCCTCTCGAATCAAGTCTACCAAGGGAGATTAAATTTCTACCAAGCTCCGGCACGTGCCTCACATCTCCAAAAGTCTTCACAAAACCATCATGCATTTTAATCTTCACACTACCAATACCATGAATATTTAATTCATGGTTATCTGCCAACGCTACTGCTTCTCCGTCACTGCAAGGCTTGTAGCTGCTAAACCATTCTTTATTTGCACAAATATGAAACGAACAGGCAGAATCCAAAAACCACGAATCTTCAACTTTGTGCTCACCTTTTGCTTCTTGTACCAAGAAGAGTTCACCATCCGAATCCTCTTCAACAATTGCAGTCCCACCGGACTTCTTGCGATTTTTCTTCAGGTGTTCCATGTCGTTCTTCATCTCCTCACAGTAAAACTGGATATGCCCCTTCTTATGACAGTAGTAACACTCTTTTTCTGCATAATCCGTTCTTCCTCTCGAACCAGATCTAGAATTTCTTCTAAACTGGTTAGACCGTGACGGGCCCCTGCCACGGTTAACTTCTGCTACAGCAATATCTTCACTTGTATCGTTGCTAGACTGGTTTAACTTGAAATTTTCCATCAGCACTGCTGTCACATCTGCAACTGAAAGAGTCTGCTTCCCAACACACAACGAATTCCTCAAGTTGTCATACGAATGTGGAAGAGACATCAACAACATCAGGGCCTTATCTTCTTCTTCATACTTCACATCAATACTACCCAACTCCTTAATCAACTTATTAAAGTGATTGATGTGATGTACAACATGCGTACCTTCGTGCATCTTCAGTTGGTACAACTCCTTCTTCATAAACAGTCGATTTGTAGGTGATTTCGACATGTAGATATCTTCCAATTTCTTCATCAGCTCCACCGGACTTGTCTCGTCCATGACACTGTACTTCACATCTGGCGCAAGAGTCAATCTGATGGTACTGATAGCTCGCTGCTCGAGCTCCTCCCAATCTTCATCCTTCATGTCCTTTGGCTTCTTCTCCTTGCCAAAGAGTGTCTTCATCAGCCCCTGCTGTACCAACAAATCTTTAATGTTGCTTTGCCAGAGACTCAAATCCTTCTTGCCATCAAACTGCTCCACCTCAAACTTTGTGCCTGAAACTGCCATCGCGAACCTTTATCGAACCTGCTCCGCTGCCACTTGTTGGGGAAAACTGCAAAAGATTTGCGAAAATAAAAGAGACACAAAGAATTTAACGTGGTTCGGCCTTAATCTTGCCTACGTCCACGGACTATAAATCTTCCACTAATATAAAATATTAGTTCAAAAAACTTCTCATTATTGATTAGTCACATCTTCTTTTGTTGCCAAGGCTCTTTCTTTACCGTCTTTTACATAAGCGAATTAGCGAAGTAATGGGCTTCCCTAATCAAAATTTTGAGTCGGATCATCAGTCCACTAAGTTGTTGATAGAAGTTCTCCTAAAAAAAACTAATCTTTCCCGTGCGCAACACTCTCCAACCCGAGAGTTCTTTTTTCTCAGTGCATCCGGTATTTGAACTTTGACCCGACTAATCCAAATCCAAATCTGACCCAGGGCTCGGATACTTGACTATAGTAGGCAAGCCTCCCAATTATACGAATTCAAGACCTCCTTAAACGGAATCAAATCGCTTATTACTCAGAACAACCCATAGTTTACTTTTAAGGGAACCAATTAAGCTCCCAACCACTCCAAACCTGAGCTGCCTTTATGACATGGAGTTCGGTGGAAAAAGACTTGCATTGTCTGTCCCCACTCCCATGCCTCATCCATCCACTTGTGCGTGCAGCTATATATAGCTTATTCCTTTCAATCATTTTCAGGGATTCCATTTTCTTCCTATCCTAGTGCACCCACGTACATCTTGCACCACCCACATCTTGCATTTCACGTAAGTGATTGAGACATACTGTGAAGTTATTGTGAAGTTTCCTTGCACTTGCATGCCATACTGGTCAAGGGAATGGGGGAGTGTTCTTGGATTTCTGTAGGTACCCCACACCTGAAATAGGAACCGCACACTGAAATATCTCATCTTGCTTTGCATTGTACTCTTGGTGACTTGGTGTAAAAAGATTATACTAGTACATTGCCAGCAGTGTAATGTATGTGGCGCCTTTGGCTTTGAGAAAATTATAGAATGCATGTGGGCATATTTGTCCAAGCAGTGGCGCCTCTAGAAATATTTTTCAGTGTAGATAAAAAAATTAAATTATAAATAATCATCCTAATCAATAAATGGATATAAAAATTATATTATAAAATATTAAAAATATTGTAATTGCTTCGTATGTATTCACATATTTTAAAAATGGTGGATAAATTGCTTATTTTCAATGCAATCAAATACGTCTTCAGATATGTAATGTAATGAATAATTCATAGCCCATCAAATTATGACTTTAATGTTTGATGTATATTAACTAAATCATTAAAAATTATAAATTTAAATTTAAAATAGAAATTAAATGAGTGCTAAGATGAGTTATATTAAGTCACGAATTGATTTCTAACCTCAATTTAAAAGAGATTAAAATTTCCTACCTATCTTAATCTACTTACCTATAACAAGAGACATTGAAAATTGAAATTGGATATTTTTGAAATTTATTTAATTACATCAAAGCAAAACTAAAAGAAAAATAAAAGAGAATAATTATAACAACCGGATGAACCTAAATAATTTATGAAATATTGAAACTTGGAAAGAAAGAAGAAACTAGTTATTAGATTTTTTAAAGAAAATAGATCTTGTTTCTAATAAAAAAACTTACTAGTTTCAGAAAAAAAATAACTAATTTTTAATTTGATGATTGACTAGATCAAATAAGTTAATTAGATGTCTAGATCTTTTTAACTTCTATAATTAGTAAGATAATATTTTTTTGAAAATTTAGTGTAGGCAAAATAAAGGAATTAAATTTTTTGGGCTAAAAAATAATTGGCTGATTTTGTTTGGATAGATACCAGTGTAGTCGCCCACCTATAGTAACTATAGTGTGTATCCACGTTGTGTATGTGCCGCCATTGGAGCTTGACCTGGACGGCCGCTACTACCTGCCGGAATACTATAATTAGTTGATAAGAGGTCTTATTGAGAGGACTCCAAGTATAGCAATATACGTCCCGGTTTCGACCAATTCATTGAAATCACATCACAACACATGACTGTTACACAGAAGAAATCACAGACACAGAAACCAAGCTAGCTAGCAAGCAATTGGAACGTACGTACTTAGGATTATTAATCAAGTGCATGCAGTGGGGCAGACACACACATACATATACATATATATATATATATATATATATATATATATATATATATATATATATATCGCCAGGCATTGATTCCCGTACGTTACTACATTTTCATTTGCTAGAAAAAATGGAACGATAACACCACTGCAGCATTCTTTTGGGTACAGCTTAGGATCACAACCGCCCGTGTAATTAATTAAGAAGGGACGCATCATGCAACCAAGTCAGTCCACGTAGTTGGAGCTGCATGATTTGATATCATACACGGGATTAATTAGTATCCTTCATGAGACGACTATATATTATGAGTAACCTCAACCTGCAAATCATCACTCCCATGGGACGCACCACCACCACCACCACCTGCAGGATATTATTGTTAATCTCACGTATATATGCCGCCATTAACCACAATACGGCCAAACTCACCTGCTTCCTTCCTACTTGCCATTTCTCTTCTTAATTAATTTGGTTGCCTCTCTTTTTCTTTTCTTTTATTTCTTTTTTTTCTTCTTCTATTTGTTTTCAATACAGCGATATCTGGAGCTGTAGAAGTCGATTTGGTACGACCTTGGTGTTCCTGGAAAGGTGAGAAGTAGCTCAACAACTTTTCTGTTCAAACCAGACACCCAGTTCGGCCTTTTTTTATCCCGAATTCCTTGTTGTAGTTTTGCCAAAACTCTGCTTAGGAGTGGTAAGCAAGTAGGAGCAAGAGGAGGGCTTCAAGAGATTAATCGTTCTAATCTTATTGGTTGATTGCTGCTGCGATGTGCTGATGTTTATGATATGATTGCTTATGTGATGCATGTAAGAACTACGTGAGCTTTGAACCCATTACCAGGGGGTACGTAGGCAGTTTCTAGTAGTGGAAACTCAAGCTCAATTTTATTTTATGAAATATTGAAACTTGGGAAATATTGAAGATGACGACGTCGCGCTTGGCCCAAAGGTGACGGAACCACCATTGGAGCTTGACCTGGAACACTATAAGTTGATAAGAGGCCTGCAGGGATTTCCTTCCACCTAGCTCCTCTCAAATATTCCCTTGTTGAGAGGGCTGTAAGTATAGCAATATACGTCCCGGTTTGGAGCAAAAAAAAAGACAACACATGACTTTTATCCATTGAAATCACAACACATGACTGTTAACAGAAGAAATCACAGACACAGAAACCAAGCTAGCAAGCAAGCAACTGGAACGTAAGTACTTAGGATTATTAATCAAGTGCATGCAGTGGGCAGACACACACATACATATATATACCTCCAGGCATTGATATCATACACGGGATTAATTAGTATCCTTCAATGAGACGACTATATATTATGAGTAACCTCAACCTGCAAATCATCACTTCCATGGGACGCACCACCCCCACCTGCTTCCTACTTGCCACAGTACCGCACGCCAAACTCACCTGCTTCCTACTTGCCATTTCTCTTCTTAATTTGGTTGCCTCTCTTTTTCTATTCTTTTCTTTCTTTCTTTCTTTCTTTTTTTTTTCTCTCTTTGTTTTGAAATTTCTCTTGCTTTGCTTCTTCTTCAATCTCACTGCATTACGAGAATTTAATTAGGTCTCTGATTTAGTATAATACGAATGGATAGATTACTAATTCCGTTGTGACCTAACCCAACTAATTAACCAAAATTTTTAATTTCGGAATGGAATGGGATGGTGCCCGAGTTATATGTACAAGTGCGGATTGTTTCATTCTCTGAGGGGCAACATCATCATCATCTTGTCTGGTTCTTTATTATCGATCAGGAAAAGACGTTTTGAAAGAAAAAGAAGAAAAAAAAGAGGAGCAAGCAAAGACAATATATACATGACTTATTTTTATATCACATCACATCTCATAACATCGCATGATGACTTTTTAAAAGGAAGACAAAACCACAGGCACAGAAACCAAACGAGCAAGCAACTGGAACATCCATATATACATAGCTGCATGCACTACTGGGCAGACACACTCATATATATATATATATATATCGCCACCAGATCGAGGCCATTGATTTCCGTTGTACGTTGCTACTCTCCGCGGTGTGGGACGCATCTCTTCTTACCAGCCGGTCCATAGCAAGAGCATCTTTCGCGCGGGCAATCGCTGTGTGACCTACACGGCTGGAGATTACACCCGGCACGGGCACTCTTACCACCTAATAGGATATCTTTCAAGGGAATAACTTGCAGTTCATCACTTCCACCACCTGCAGGATTAATATTATTATTCATCATCCCACATATGCCAACAGCAGAATCAGCAAAGTTGGCCGCAACCACAAGCGCAACCATCAGTACCGCCAAACTCACCTGCTCCCTACTACTACCACCCATTTTCTCTCTTTTCTGTTTGCCTTTCTTCTCTCCTTTTTTCCTCTTTGTTCTGAAATTTCACTTGCTTTGCTCAACCTTCAATCTCACTCTATTTATAGCCTTGTTAAAGCGTGCAGACCAAGCAATATTTCTCGAGATACATGCGACTTTTTTCCGACACGTTAAATTACTTTATATGGAATAAGATTCTTGATTTTTATCAAGAATTGAATAAGATTCTTGATAAGCAAAATTACTTTATATGGGATTAGGTTCTTGATAAGTTTATACAAAAGTTCATTTGTTGATTGGCTCCTGAGATGATGAGATTGCAATCCTTATTGAGTTATATAGACTGCCTGGCCATGCATTAGGAATAACCAAAATTGCATGGTGCCAACCACTTCTTTGTGATGGCATTCCCACTAGCCTTAAGGCTTGGTGGGTTGATGTCTCGGGTTCAAACTTGGACAGCGCGTTGTGCAGTGGGATTTAGGATGTGTTTAGTGAGGTTTGGATAGGATAGATCGTTATATAAAAAAAAAAAAAAACCAAAATTGCATGGTGAGAAGAAATACTTAAGGCTTATAAGAATATTTAATGTTAAGATCGATCAATATTTCTAGTGATACATGTGTCTTTTTTTTTTATTATTATATATTCTGGATGATTGTAACACATGATAGAATCTCACTCCAGGCCATGGACCACGCTTTCACATATTTTATTTTGTAGTCAATGTTTTTTTGACACGTTATGATGGGAAACACATTCTTTTTGTCCGCTACAGTTGCCGATAGAGTGTGAATAAGTAGTATAAATCTACTGGCCCATTTATCTTGTTTATCATTAAATGTAAGAAGATAAAAGTAATTATGAGGGTTATTGTTAACGCCAAAATCCGCACCCCCTCGGTATTGGGTTTGGAATAAGACATGGGCCGTAAAAAATAGACCCGTGAGGAGGGCCCAAATGATCAAAAGGCTAAGGGTTTAAAACAGTGGTAAGGCCCCCACAGACCAAGCTAGGCCCAGGAAACGCACCAAGTCTCGGCTCGGTATCGTCTGCAACTACCTGCGGCACAATAGAGGGGAAAGTTATATTCAACCCCCAGCCTACGGCCGCAGAACAGGCAGATGATAGGGGCAGGAAGGTCTTCTACCAAGGGGGCAGACGACGTGTCAATGCACAGGTTCGATACAACCAGACACAAAGTGGGAGTGTACCTGTTGTTTGCTGCAGAGACATCTCATGACACGCACCCAGATGGAATTCCCATGGCTATAAAAACATTAGAGGGATGAAATCCACACACACAACTATGCACCTCTAATTTATTTTATTTTTTCTTAAACCTATCATTAAGGGAAAAAAAAAGAACAGTAAAAAAATATGGATTTTCTTGTGTATTTACTTTTGGTTTGTGTGTAGGGTTTTGAGAATGGAAGAACCCACCAGAATGAGGTTATTAAGGGGAGCTCTTTGGCCGTGGCAAGGAGGTTTTTAGGGGATATATATGTATTTCTATTAATGGGTTATCATTATAGCTTCGACGCACAAAACATATATAAGGTTGCTGCACAAATAGAAAATGCCTAGCTAGAAGAAATAAATTGTTACGTAATAATAGAGTAGCTCATTATTTGTGGATGGCTAATGAAGCAACGTTGTGTATTAGCCTATTTGCCAAATTTGGAGAAACATTTTGATGAATTTTGCGCCCTTCTCCACGGGGATTGTAGGTGGACATCATAGTAGGCCTATTACTTACAGTGTAGGAGAATAAAGGGGCTAAGAGACTTTAAAAAGCATAGGTATATTTTTTAATAACTAAGTCCTATTCCTAGTTTAGCTCATGACTTGCCTAGATTTCATAATCACAGGATTAATGGTAATAAAGACCACGTTCCCTTAGTTGGACTTTTAACATAAAAGACCTAGACATGGTTTGGTCAGGCCCATCTTAATCCTATGGAAATGACAAAGCGAATGTGTCCAATATCCCCCCAATCAATAGCATCTTTTGTGGGCTGCGTATCATCATGATGATCCAACAATTATGCGATCAGACAGAAACACCAAAAGTCTCTTTCTCCCTCAAATACAATGACAAATACCTT
The DNA here is from genome assembly GCA_028386065.3 of Turnera subulata. Lineage (NCBI taxonomy): Eukaryota > Viridiplantae > Streptophyta > Magnoliopsida > Malpighiales > Passifloraceae > Turnera > Turnera subulata. The sequence goes on along the minus strand of JAKUCV010007056.1, from coordinate 59,312 downwards.
AGGCTAGGTTTGGCCTTGGTGGTCAGTGACAAGGGAAAGGTCCATGAGTTACTCCAACCCTATGGAGTGGAGGCCGAGAAAGTGGAGATAAAGCTCGAGTTTGTGCCATCAGAGTGTGACAATAGCCTAGTGCACATAAAATACTGTCACAACAATAAATTCTAATGAAGTTTGACTCAAAATGACTCAACTGAAGGAAGATAAACCAAAGGAAGGAAGACAGATCCTAATGGACATGCGCACCTCTTTCCAGCCCAAGTTTGTGAATCACAATACCTTTGATCGAGTTAGTATATTTCTAAAGACTGAGGGAGTATTAAACAATTAATATTATTGTTTAGATAGTATCAGATCATGTCTAAATATAAAATTTGGGGAAAAAATTAGTCAAAAACTAATTCCAAGAGTGAAGTTATGGCCCATTTGAAGTTTTCGGTAGTTTTTTTTTTTCTAGGGGTTAATACATGAGTTTTTTTTCCTTTGCTTCAAATTCTAAGATAAAATTGGAGATTGGTATTATCATTTAAATCATGTACAAATATAAAATTGAAAAAAAATAAGGTCACATGTCTCTCGATGAAAACTGAACATGTTTCATCCAGAATAATAATAAAAAAAAAAGGTCACATGTATCTCGAACTTGTCAGCAGAGGTGAGCAGATCATACATATCATAGGGAAAATCTGCTTGCTTAGCTTTGATCCAAAGACTAGCTCTGAACAGGATAAGATCAAACAAAGAATCCCACTCCATAAATACTTGGTTAAAAACTCTGATGTTACGCATAAGGCATATAGAGCAAACAGTGGAGAACAAAATTGTTACCCAAAAGGAGAGAGCTTCAACATATATAGCCACCAACATCGAACCAAGACATCTACAGATTTTAGACCACAACAGCCAAATTTGTCTACAATGTTATATTGGCATAAACTCCCGGATTTAACAGAGTAGTCGCCACCATGTTGTGGAAAACTGCAAAAGATTCGCGAAAAATAAAAAGAGACACAAAGAATTTAACGTGGTTCGGCCTTAATCTTGCCTACGTCCACCATCTTCAATGCTTCCACTAATATAAAAATATTAGTCTTACAAAGAGAGATAGTATCCCACAAATAGTATTTCCCTAAAATACCCCAAAAGTATTTTCTCACTGTTTTATCACTCACCAAATAAGAGAGACTGTTTAGTCACTTCTGAAATTTCAAATGGAAGCAAAAAATCTGTTGATAAAGGACTAAACTTCTTCTTCCTAAAAATAGAAGGACTAAACTTCTTCTTCCTAAAAATAGAAGGACTAAATTTTCTTTCTCTCTCCCTCTCTCTTTCCCTCTCACTTTCTTCTCTTCCCTGCCTATTCTCCTCTACCTCGCACTCACCTTCTCTTCTGTGAGTTGTGTTTTTGCAGATGGATTTCATTCTCTATATATCGGGAATGAATCATCAAAACTTCAACAAATGGGTGCTTAATTTCTAAATTTGGGTGCTAATCTTCTTGGTCTTCTTTTACAGCTTTGGGTGTGTTTTCTTTGACTAAAGAAAAATTCAGCCCACATACCTAACACACCATACCACCACCAACTATCGAATTTATTAGGAGAAAAACGAGACATTATTTAGGAGCTTTTTTTTTTTTGATGCTAACGAGATTTTATTATAATTAAAGAAGTGAGTTAGTTACAATAACGTTGCAGAGAATAGCAGCCATCCCCTGCACCATGCGCACACTAAAGACACAACAATAATACAGCCCAACCCCTGTTAGACCTAGAAGAAATCTAACTACATAAGTGGTACAGCAAGAATCTTGAAATCCCTACGTACGCCAGGCCAGTGGCGGATTGACTCTGCATTAGAAGCAACAAAGGATGTATTGTAAGGAAAGTCAGGATGCAGCACCTTGATCCAGGTTGTGGCGTGAACCAAAATGGTATCAAACACCCTGTCCCAATCTGATGATGTGTTATTAAAAACCCTTCGATTGCGTTCCAACCAGATCGCCCACAAGGAAGCAAATAAAATAACTGTCCAAGAGGACCTTGACTGTGGATGTGGATTGAGGAAAACCCATTGTATCATGAAATCATTTAAAGATCTTGGGGAGCACCAGCGAAAGCCCCACCATCTACCCAGCTTGTTCCAAATGTGCGTCGAAAACGAGCAGTGAAGGAGTAAGTGATCAATTGATTCAAGGCCAGATAAGCATAGAGTGCAGATGGATTCTGACAATGATAAAATACCACGCTCACGAAGAACATCTTTAGTTGTAATACCTCGATTGAAAACAAGCCAGAGCAGCATTCAATTTTGAATGGTGTAAGTGCCAACCAAGGTTGAGGTGTGTGACAGAGATAACCCAATCTGTTGCAAAGGAAACTACACCCACCATTCACAGAATACACACCATGTGGGACAAATAGCCAAACTCTCTTGTCTATAAGTCCATCCATTAGAGTAGTTCCAGAAATATCTGCCTGTATCATATTTACCTCATCCTGTTCCCATGCACGTAAATTCCTTCTCCACTTTTCCATCCAAAGAGGCTGCCCATTGTCTCCTGCTAAACATTCCTTAACTGATGCGTGCTTAGACAAAGACACCAAAAACAGTCGTGGGAATTTATCCTTTAACACACCACATCCAGCCCAATCGTCACCCCAAAACTTGGCCAACTCACCACGTCCTATGCGGATAACAACACCATCATTCAATGAAATCCCAGTCTGACTACTAGTGGAACCAGATAGAACAATATCCTTCCATATCTTGGATGCCTTGGTGAAGTCAAAGGAAGGTGAAAGAGGGGTACCTCCATCGACACACTTATTGAATACAAGACGTTTCCAATCTCTCTTGTCTGGTATAGTGAAGCTCCAGAGCCATTTAAATAATAAGCATTGGTTCATCACAATAAGATCCACAATTCCCATTCCTCCAAGGTCCTTAGGTCTTGTGACTTTCTTCCAGGCTATCAGACATAACTTTTTAGAATTATCAAGGCCATGCCAAAAGAAGTTTCTCTGAATTCTAATGAGCTTCTTAGCCACAGCCACAGGTAGCCGAAACAGTGAGAAGAAGTAAAGGGGAAGTCCACTCAACACAGATTTGATCAATGTCACGCGACCCCCAATAGATAAGTGCTTACCCTTTCAAGAAGCCAAGCGAGCGTAGAATTTGTCTATAATGGGTTGCCAAGCCGCCACACGTGACATATTAGCACCTAATGGAAATCCTAGATACTTAAAAGGAAACGTCTCTGCACGGCTATGAAGCTTTCCAGCAATATTAGCCACCTCTGTTTGACTCAAATTAATCCCGATGACGCTGCTCTTGAAAAAATTAATACTTAATCCCGATAGTGCTAGGCACCTTTTGAGGTTTAAAAGAATATGATCTGCTGCAGGAGAGAACAGAATTGTATCATCCGCGTACTGCAAAATTGAGACAGCCACATTACGAACCGAAACCTCTTGGATTAACTGAAGTTGTTGAGCCCTTCTCAAGATGTAAGGTAGCCCTTCAACTGCAATATTAAACAGAAAAGGTGACAGAGGATCACCTTGCTTCAATCCCCGACCCATAGCAAATTCCTCAGTAGGTGATCCATTTAAAAGCACAACAAGTTTTGAAGAGGAAATACACTAAAAAATCCATTGTCGCCATTTTTCACCGAATCCTATGGCAGACATTACTTGCATCAGATAAGACCAATCAATCGAGTCGAATGTCTTCCGGAAATCCAGCTTCCAAAGGATAGACTTACTACTGCATTTCTTCATGCTGTGGACTGCCTCATTAGCAAGCAGAGCTCCGTCAAGAACACTTCTACCCTCTATGAATGTCGACTGTTGGTGTCCAATAATGGATGGGATTACCTTCTTCAGGCGCAAAGAGAGGATTTTGGCCACAATTTTATATAACCCATTCACGAGCGTAATTGGCCTGAACTCGTCAAGCGTATCTGCACCATTCTTTTTTGGTAAGAGGGTGATGAACCCTGTATTTGCGCCTTGCGGTAACTTTGCAGTTTCCTGAAAATGAACAACCATATCAAACACATCCTGTTCTAGCATATGCCAACACTTTTCATAAAAAGCAAAATTGAACCCGTCGGGTCCGGGTGCTTTAGAGCTGTCACATGACCAAACTCCTTCCTTTACTTCCTCCCTAGAAATTGGCCTTTCGAGATCATTTGCGGCTGCGGGGTCTAATTTCTGGAATGGTAAGGAACCAATCGAAGGTCTGAAAGAGGAATTGCTTGAGAATAAATTCTCAAAAACTTTTTTGCTTCAGCCATGATGCAGTTCGGCTCAGAGGTAACCAATCCTTAAATATTTAAACACCCAATTCTGTTTTTCCTTCCACGAACACAGGCTGCTATATGGAAAAAATGTGTATTTTTATCACCCAGCTTGCACCAATTGATACGGGCCTTTTGCCTCCAAATGGCCTCACTCTGCTTGGATTTTGAAGCCCATTCTAATTTAAGATTTTGATAATAGCATGATTCATCATGGGATAGACTCCTCACTTCAACCAACTTGTCAAGCTCATATATCTTTAACTGAATTTTGGCCAGACTCTTATTCACATCCCCAAAAGAGTCTCTATTCCATGCAGCCAGAGGTTTCCTCTTCGTGCTTAATTTCCTAAGTAAATTGAACCTCCCCGAAAAAGCTAGACATGTCTCCCTCCACATACTCTCCAAGACATCCATAAATTTAGGATATTGCCACCACGCTGCAAGAAAACGAAAAGGCCTATGCCCCCAATCGGGTTGAATCTGACTCAATATCAAAGGGCAATGGTCTGAACCTAACTTGAAGTCCGACTTCATATACAGGAAGGGAAAAGTCACGTTCCACTCGCCATCTACAAAAATACGATTAATTCTACTTGCAGCAGAGGAGTTGCACCATGTATATAACCTGTCCTGTAGGCCCATCTCAACTAACTGCAATTTGTGAATGAACCTTTTGAACGCAGAGACGCCCCTTCTGCATATCCTTCCACTCTTGCGATCTGAAGCTTCCAATGTTTCGTTAAATTCGCCAAAAATTGCCCATGGAGCATGAAAAGAGTCCTTTAAGGAACACAATTCCTCAAACATCTGAATACGACCCTCAATCCTAGGATCACCGTAAACACCACAAAGAGTCGCTTTAAAACCATTATGAATAAAATGACCCTCCACCACTATCCATCTGTTACCACGCTCAGTGCGACAAACCTCAAAAGCATCACAGTCCCAGATAAGGATCATACCACCAGAACTGCCAATAGCATCCACAGATGCGTATCCAATACGACCAACACCCCACAACTTATGACAAAATATTAGGTCGACATTTGAACACTTAGTCTCACATAGAAAAGCTACAATCGAATGAAGACGAGCTATTAACATGCGAACTTGATCCTGCTTAGAAGCAGAACAGACCCCTCTAACGTTCCAAGATAATAAATTAATCATGGAAAGGAGGAAACACATATCTGGATTGAGAGCTTTAGGCAGCAGCCCTTTCCTGAACCCAATCAAAGACCTTAGTCGACACCTTCTTTTCAACAATTTTCTGCACCTCGGCTAGATTACTGGACCTGTCCCAACCAACAATGTCGCCAACATTGATAGTCTCCTGTACCTCGACATCAGAGAAAGAAACAGGTATCAAACTGTCCGATTCACTAACAGCAGCAACTCTTCTATTCACTCTTCGAATATTCGATTCAGACACAGGCTGTTTACTCTCAGGGGTGGATATAAGGCTAGCATTCTTGTTTAAGAATTTAGTTTTCTGGATTTTTCCAATGCCCAAGCTTTGTAACACAGCAAGAACCTTATTTTTAACAGTTTTATGGAGCAGGGAGTAGTTGTTCTCACTAGCCGGGGAAGGAAAGGAGCCGCACCAGGAAGATAAGGTATTATTGATTAAGACATTACTAGAAGAAGCAAGACTCTCGTTTGGTGTGGATTTAAAATGTTGTGGGCTTGGAAAAAATGATTCATAGGGAGTGGTAGGGTAAGTCACTAAGGGAAGATGGGGTTCAATGGGCTCATTAGAGGGCCCAATGTTCGTAGGATTAGTTGGGCTTAGTGATTCATGAATGATGGATGAGGGGAGATTGAGGTGGGCTGACCAAAAACATGATTTGAAGAAGAGGCGTGATCACTAATTCCCTCTACAGAATACACTTTTTCAGAAGGAATCATGTTAGGGGACTGAGAATTTTGTGGGAGCTGCGCCAACTCTGCATGAGTCTGAATCTGGTTTATAATTGGTCTCAAATTAAATGGGTCATCAGAGCATGCTTCCTCGAGAACCCCAGAGTGTGTTGGGGCATGTGAGAAACTTTGGGAGTGGGAGATACCTTTCAGTTTTGGATGGGAGTGACACCATGACCAGCAGGAGAAGGTGGCCTGTACGCGTCAACTAACTGAGCAGAATCACCAGAGGCGGGTACACTGATAACCGGCCGATGAAGTGACCACTCCCAATCAAGTGGGTCGATTTGTGACTCAGTGATGCCGACAATGAACTTATTCTTACCAAACTGCACCGATAGAGTTTTGTTCACGAAGGACATAGATGTTGTGCGAATTAAAATCTCTGCCACATCAAAGCGTTTCTTACTCAAGGTATTATGGCTCCAATCCACCATTGTTCCAACATTAGACATAATTAGGCGAAAGAAATCCTCGGACCAGGCTATTGGGGGGACACCTTTCACGAGCACCCAACATAACCTGTCACACGCAAAGTCCCCTTCTTCCCACTCCTTGAAGGATTCAAATAACTGGTTGAACCAGACCGGTTTGTCACTTATCATGGCGCTTCTCTCTACCGGAGAGTTAAATTTGAATAAGAAAGATACTCCACCAAGTGGTATCACTTCACTAACTAGAGACTCCTTTGGGGGGAATAAAACGGTCAGACAATGGAAAGGCATAAGGGATCTTAGCACGCCTATGGCACAGCACTGAAGCCACTCTGAAGCATTAGCTTTTGGAACAACATCACTGCGAATCTTTTTCAGCTCATTTTTAACCAACACCTGGTGTGGTTGAACTACCTCAACAAAAGATCGATCATCAGTATGTGACGGCCAGAGGATTCTAGTCCCCAGGGAAGGTTTGTTGCTGCCTTTTCCAACTGACGTCTTTGTACCCGCTCGTGCTTTAGCCACTGAAGCAGTAATATCCACACCAATCCTTTGCATCGAGTTGATGTTTTGGACTAGGTTTTGAACATCCCGGTTATTCTTATAACGAACAAAAGCATATCTCTTACCAGACCTGTTCGGCTTCAATGGGATGAAAACATCCATAACCTCTCCAAACCTGCTCATAACCATATGCAGGTCCATTGGCAGCCATCGCATAGGTACATTCTCAACATAGACACTGATGACTTGGTTATTTTCCATCGCGTTTTGGATGAATTTCCTGCTCCACTTTGAGAAATGTCGTGGTGTTTGGTGATTACCTGATTGGGCCTTGGAAGGTTCAGGTTGGAGCGTCGGGTGAGGATTGTCTTGATATAGGGATTGAAGCGAATGTGTTCCAGGTATGGTGGCAAGGTTGGATGATTGAGGATTGATTGAAGGATAGTAGCAGTGTTGATGAGGTGGTGGCCGGTTGCCAAAAAGGCCAGGCGACATGGGTTGGGTGGTGATGTTTAGGTGGTGGAACGGTTGCATGGGTGGTGATAGGAGGACTATCAAATTCTATTAAGAAACAACCTACGATTATGGCTAAAAATTTTCCTATGCACGTACGTACGCTTGTGTTTGAAAGAAAAGCTGGGCCAAACTATCCAATTTATTAGGAGAAATTTTTTCTTGCCCGCAACTGGTTTCCTTTGTTGAGTGTGAGTGTGTTTGTGTGCTTTTTTTTGGTCCAAGTTTCCTCTGTGCTACTGAAATAAACATTCATGAAATAAAATCATGATGATCCTTTCCTTTGAGATGATTAAGTTAGTGTAAGTTTGAGAGTTTCTTTTGCTTTTCCTAAGGTATGATAATATTTCTGAAACTTACTTACTATGTATGATAATTAAGGTTATTCCAAATTTATCTATATAATAACATATATATATAAATCCATATATATGCCACATGAAACGTTTATGTTACATGTGATTTCTTTTTCTTTTTTCTTTTTAAAAGATTAGGTTAAAATGTTTTGTCAAAGAAGAAAAAAAAAACAATTCACACATGTTAGGGAGACAATTCGCATGGTAGGGAGCTTCTTTCTAAGGGAGGGGGTTGGATTGTTGGTGCTGGTGAGACAATTCGCATTCTTGAGGATAAATGGCTTCCGGGGGAACTATTCACACCTGTTATTTCTGCAAATCCAAATATAGACTCTAATGCAAGAGTGCGCAGGTCCTTATCAACCCTGATACTCGGGAGTGGTATCAAGAACAGGAATTATCAAATTTTTCCTCTACTGATTCACATACTATTCTGAGTATTCCCTTGAGCATGAGCTCAATCCCGGACTTATCTTCTGCTGGCCTCATACTTCCAATGGAGCTTACACTGTTAAGAGTGGCTATAATTAGTTGTAATTGGGCTATTTCCAATAGATCATACTGTCATCTCCACCGAATATTTGGAAGTATATATCCGGTCTTTTTCTCTTTCCCCCAGGGTGCGTCACTTTTGCTGGCAATTTGTTCATGGCTCTCTTCCAACTCGCCAGCTTTTGCGTTCTCGGAAACATATGTTCATCTCCTTAGGGATTGTGTGAAGAGTAGGGATTTTTGGCAACTCTCACATCTTACCCTTCCCTCTTCCACTAAGTACCAATGACGAAGACATGGGCGGCCCACCCTCCAAATTAAACCAAACCAGAAACTTTTAATTTAGGAATGGAGTGGGATACTGCCCGATCGAGTTATGTGTGTTTTGGTTTGAACAATTAAATAATGAATCCAGTGTGTTCAATATAATTACCTTGCTCACTCACCCATATTGACTGTAACCTTTTTTCATGATCTCAAGTGCCACTGCTGATTGTTCATTAATTCTTTGAGGGGCAACATGATCTTGTCTCTGGTTCCTTCTCTTTATTATCGATCAGGAAAAGAAGTTTTGAAATTAAGAAAAAAAAAAAAGAAAGAGGAGTAAACAAAGACGACAACACATGACTTTTATTCATTCAAATCACATCACATCACATCACATCACATGACTGTTTAATTAAAAAGAAGAGATCGAAACCACAGACAGACACAGACACCAAACGAGCAAGCAACTGGAAGGAACATAGGGGACTATTACAACTGCATGCATGCATGCACACACACATATATCGCTGGCCCGGCATTTTTTATTATACTAAGCGAGAGTCTTTTATTCATGATCAGCTCCTGCTCCCACACATATATATCGCCGGCCGGGCGGGCATTGATTTCCGTTGCTAGCTTAGCTACACTCCGCGGATTTGATTGGGACACATCTCTTTTGACCCGTCGGTCCCATGCAGTCACAGTTAGTTGTGGGGCATGGAGGATATCCGGGGCCACACGGCTGGAGCTTACAATCGACCTTGATTGGGACACATCTCTTTTGACCCGTCGGTCCCATGCAGTCACAGTTAGTTGCAGGGCAATCGCTTTGTGTTTTACACGGCTGGAGATTACACCCGGCCCGGAGATCCTTAAGATCAGGCCCTCCTCCACCGAATTGGAGCTGCCTGATATCATTCAAGGGATCACTGTTGTCCTTTCAAGATAGGCTAAGTTTGAAAGGAAAAAAAATAAAAATACTAGCTAGCTATATGATATCGATGCACGCCATCAGGCGCCATGCATGGAGCACGTTTTCACATATGATAGATCGAATCTCACTCCACGCCATATATGGACCACATTTTTCACATGTTTTATCTTCTAGTCGACGTTTCTTGACTCGTTATGATGGGGATAATATTCTTTTTTCTCCGCTACATGAGTAGCCGATAGAGTGTGAATAAATTATAAATCTACATACTGGCCCGCCCATTTATCTTATTCATCATTAGATGTAAAAAAGATAAAAAGTAATTATGCCGATTATTTATAATACCAGACATTTTGAATATTTCAATATCACTTTTTTTCTTTTACACATTTGGCATGTGGTGGTGCTCTAATAATAATAATAAATAACCTCCCCAAATGTGTCTCAGGCCGGGTGTAACCTACTAACTTCTGCAATTAAATTTTAATTGCTTGGAAAATAATTCTAGAAATATTTATAGGGTTAAAACCTTAGTTACTATGCCAGTCTTTTATGTTTTCCGAGTCTCAACGCAGTCTACTCGAATATATTCGGTCAAGCTTAGTGTGTTAAAACTTTTGCAAATTTCAAACTTCAAAATGTATTGGTATGGAGAAATGTGGCATGTGTTGGTGCTCTAATAATAGTTATAATCAGATTCCCAAGCATTAACCTCCACAAATGTCTCAGGCCCGGGTGTAACCTCTGCATTTAAATTAATTGTTCAGAAAAATAATGCCAGAAATATTTAGAGGGTTAAAACCTTAGTTATTATGAGCTTGCATGTTAATTTACAAGGGCATTTAATTTGATTTGCATGTTTGCGTATTATGGTTAGTTCAAATATAAATGGTTAAGTTTCTTTCTTGCCCGATATATGTATTATATATAATAATATTACTGAATTTTCCCAAATTCTTTTCTATTTTTAATTTGGTATTTCTTTATGTTTTTTTTTTGATGCTAATCGATGCTTTATGCTTTATTCATCATAGAAAAAGATCAGAATACAAGGTATTTTTCTAGAGTGATGGGAATATTAAATGGGTATTTTTCTGCTGTGCCAGTGTGCATCCATAACACTTATTGAGTGTTTTAATTTCTGAAGAGATATTTTACATTGATGGATAAGATCATTTCTGTCTCAGAGACATGTGGTCGGCCTGTGTATGGTGAGAAGAAATATTTAAGGCTTATATATAAGAAAAAGATAATGTTGAACTTATTTCTCGAGCTACATGTGACCTTTATTTTACTACCTATTTGGATGACTAGAATCATGAAAAGTTGAAAACTGACAGCGTTTAATTTATTATTAAGCTATCAGATCGATGTGTCCATATGCACGGCATGGTACTACTCTTATTTTATCCAGAAACAATAATAACAATAATAAATAGGTAATTTTTTTTTTGTCCCTCACACTTTTTGATTTCTCAATTCTTGTTCATATTCTTTTATTCTAGGGGATTTCAAAATTTCAGATGCGTCCACATGCGTAGGACTCTAATAATCATAAGGTAAGAAGTATCACTAACAACACAAAACTTGGAGTTGGAGAAATGAGATTATTTTTTTTTTTTCTATGGAGAGAGTCATTAAACTGATTAGGAGACCATAATCCACACCTCCCCCATAAACATGTCAAAGTTCTATCTGCCAATGTTTCCTGCTAATTACATGCTCCTGAAGAGCACACATTAATATTCTCTCGATCAATTGATTTCACACAAAATGTATATTATATGTTTTGTGCGTTACACACCAACCGGTCCAGTTTGATTTGTTGTTTGATCAGGCTATTATCCGGGCCTGATACATATATAAATGGTTAAGTTTCTTTCTAGCCCGATATATATAATAATATTACAGAAATTTTCCCAAATTCTTTTGTATTTTTAATTTAATATTTCTTTTTTTTTACATCGGGATTACATAAATAATCCAAATCCCAACCCCCAAACTCCCCTTGAATCACCCCGACCCGTATTTACCAGTCTCAGTAAACACGTGCCGGAACTGTACAACAGTAAATATAACAAGAAACACAGCCCAATGGCCCAAAGATAATACCAATAAATAAATCAAAGAAAACGGCCCAACGGCCCAATGTCACGTCATAAACATCTGAAATCTTGCCCATCGGCCCAACATCAAAACATGTCACCCAAACCCCGGGACCCAAAATATAGCACAGCGGAAGCAATTTTAAACCCAATATCAACATATGCAAAACCTGATGCAAACTAATGGATCCGAGTCCTGTCCGAGGGATAACGCCGCAGCCTGTCTGGAATGCATCATACCTGAACCACAAATAACTCAACCTACGGGATGAAAGCCCGCAGGTGAGGAGTGAGTCCGAAGTGCTCACCGGGTAAAACCCATAAGCAAATATACATATACAAGCAACCGTTAATTTCCAAGTCACATCACCAACAATTAACTAAGGTTCTCACGAACCTTAAATACACACTTGTGATTCTAGACACGCTATTCCAATTTTATTATCAGGGCCCCTATCACAAGTTAAATGGTGGCCGTCGCCAGGTAGTCAAGCTAGCTACCCCGTAGACCCCGCCCTAGTACCTCCAGGTATAACTGGCACAGACAGGGAGCAGACCCCAAGCACACTCTCCCCCAGCGCCTAAAATAATAATTGGTACAGACAGGGAGTAGACCCCAAGCACACTCTCCCCCAGCACCCTAAAATAAAAGACTACCATCTGGCTGTTCCAACATTTAACTGCGACTTACTAAATGTCTAAGTGTTTCCATTTTTTAATATTATTATTTTAGTCTTGATACCACAATACTATTAACCAACCATCAACTCATTATCCCGAGTAGGCTCGCAGCCTCTCCGCTCGTCCAGATAATAATCAATACCACTTAACCCTCAGATTCCACATAATAATGTTCCGGTGCTCAAGTCATGTTAATCTCACAGACAACAACAACAATGGTAAATTTATCATCACTAACATCATCAACATCAACAACAATCAATACCTATCACAACAACCATTCACAACCACAAGTACAGTGTCATACCAGCAAACATCACACACAGTGAACAAGCAGCAACTTGATATCACGGGCAGTATATAACTATTTACTTATTCTCACCTTAGCCGATTACTCAACTCTGAAGACATTAACCGGTCCAAAGCCGGCTCCTCGGGAAACTGCCCGATATCAAAACCTATACAACAAAACAACATGCTCACATAAATGCACATAATTGGTATGCTATGATGCCATAAATTATAAATTAAACTCATCTATAAAACATCTCGATTATATTTATATTATCATGAAATTATCCTTTATCATAATTATACCTTTTTCCGAAAATATTTTCTTGAAAATAATTATTTTTTACCATATCGTATATTCTTTTCCATAAGATAAAAGTATCACCATAATAAATACTTAACAAATTATATATATCAAAAAATACTTTCATATAATAAATTATGTCATTTAACCTTAATTCTCAAAATTATGTCATATTCTTTATTTTTCTAGCAACATAAATTAAATATAAATATAAATATATCTATATCTAGAAAATTATTATTTATCAAAAATATATATTCAGGTAATCATATACAATATATATCCTTTTCCAGAAAAATATAGTCATTAAAGCTTATTTCTGAAAATAAATACAAAATAATAAATATTTACTTATATTTTCTAAAGACAAATTACATTAAAAGTAACAATTATATATCAACATAATTATATATTTTCAGAAATATAAGCTATGTAAAATATATATATTTTCAGAAAATATCCCTTTTTTATTTACTTTTTTTACAGATTATAGTTATGTATATATATATATTTCTCTTTTTTTAAAAAAAAACTAGACTGGGCCATGAATAGTGCGGCCCAACCTACGGCACAGGCCAACCCAAGCCCCAAGTAGGAATCCAAGGACAGGCCGGCGCAGCAGGCCCAGCGCACAGCCCAAAACCCAGCCCAGGCGCGACCCGACCACGAGACGGACCCGACCCAACCGGGTCATCTCCCATCCACGGGTCTGCCCACCTTACAGCAGCGGCGGCGCGGATCGATGCAGGCGACACGGAATCGGAGGCGCGACGAGCAAGGCGACGCGGTGTCGCGGTGGTGGCTCGCTGCTGCGGTTGCTGGGGTTCGTCGTCGGCAGCGGCGCAAAGAGGCAGATCCGACGGGTCTGCTCCTCGGGTCAACGCCTTCCACAGGTGCGTCAGGCGGCGACAACAGGCGGAGGCAGCGCCGTTGAGGTCGCGACGGCACGGAGAACATGCTGATGACAGCGGTGGCGCGAGGCACGGCGTGAACAGCGACGGTGGCGGGGTGGCAACTCTGCTTCTTCTTTCCCTTTTTTTCTAATTTTTAGTAATTTCTTTATTTCCTTTTTCTTTTCTTTTTTCTGATCTCTGATTCGTTCTTTTTTTTCTTTTCTCTCTTTTCTTTCCCTCCTCTCTTTTTTTTTTCTTTCTTCTTTCTTTTCTCTTTTTTCTCTTCTTTTCTTCTTCCCTTCTTCTTCTTTTCTTCTCCTCTGCTTCCTTTATACCCGTGTATCAGCCGCCTGCATAGTTGCCTCAATTATGCAGGTTTGGCTGCATATTGGGCGAGTCCATACCGGACCAGAAAATAACTGCATACCCCTTAGTTATTTTCCGGTGTGATTTTTCTGAGGATTCCGGGACCCGAAAAATACCAACTTAGGTCCGAAAAATCCACGGAAAAAATCACGAGCGCGGGAAAAACCATGGTTCCGAAAAACGACGCTCGATTTACTTTGAATTAATTACCCAAGATTAATTCATTCAGTAAATCACTTTTACAGTCCCGGTATAAATACAAATTTTTACTCGGGCTGTTACACCCCTTCAGTCCCGCCCACTGGGATCCAACCCATGACCCCTTCCGAGGGAAATGTCACTACACTGTTGGCTAATTTAGTATTTCTTTATGTTTATCTAAGTATTATTTTAAGTCTAGAGTGATGGGAATATTAAATGTGTATTTTTCTGCCGTGCCAGTGTGTATCCATAACTCATACTGAGTGTTTTAATTTCTAAAGGGATATTTAACATTTATGGATAAGATCATTTCTGTCTGAGAGACATGTGGTCGGTCTCTTTATGGTGAGAGAAATATTTAAGGCTTATAAGAAAAAAAAATAATGTTAAACTGATCAAAAGATCAATCAATGTTTCTCGAGCTACATGTGACCTTTATTTTACTACCTATTTGGATGACTAGAATCCACGCATATCCAAACAAACCAAAACAATATCATGAAAAGTGGAAAACTGACAACGTTTAATTTATTATTAAGCTCGATAGGATTATTTTAAAATTTCAGATGTGTCCATATGCACAGCACGGTGCTCTTATTTTCTCGAGAAACAATAATAACAATAAGAAATAGGTAATTTTTTAAAATTCTAGGGGATTTCAAACTTTCAGATGCGTCCACATGCGTAGGATTCTCTGATTTTCTCTAATAATCAAAAGGTAAGAAGTCCAAGTATGAACACAGATCGACTAACAAGTAACAACACAACACTTGGGGTTGAGGAACTGTGATTATTTTATTTTATGGAGAGAGTCATTAAACTGATTAGGAGACCATAATGAGCCAGCCAATCCGCACCTCCCCATAAACTTGTCAAAGCTCTATGGTTAAAAATTTACGATGTTTCACTTGGTGATCGTCTCCATCTGTAAAAATAATCACATAAAAATTACAACATATTAATTGATTTATTTTTTTTTTCAGATGCAGTCATGGTATTGTATGTCAATATGAAAAAAATTGCATAATTAAATTGTAATTGTAAAAACCAGTAACAAGTTATCATATGGAATAAAAATACTTTTATCAGATTTGTTTTTTATTTCAAGTAATCAGATTGTTTTTAAACTTCCAATACATTTCGTTGTTTCATATGTTAATATGAAAAAAAATGCATAATTTAAAATTAAGAAAGATAATAATAAAAATAAAATACTTTAATCATATTTATTATTTTTTTAACTTCCAATACATTCGTTATTTCATATGTTAATATGAAAAAAGAATTGTACAATTTAAGATTAAGAAAGGTGATAATACCAGTATTGATGTCTGACACAACCTCTACAGGTGACTCACTGTTTAATTCCACAATATTTCCATGCCCTGGAACCAAACAACAATTACACTGCTTATTTTCATGATTGATTGTAAATGTAAAAAAGCAGTAACAAGTATCATATAAAATAAAATAATTAAATCAGATTTATTTTTAATATGTAAAAAATCCATGATTTAAAATTAAGAAAGAAGATAATACCAGTATTATTGAAGTCTGACACAACTTGTGCAAGTGACTCACTGTTTAATTCCATCACTTCTTGTTGCTCTGAAACCAAACAATCAAATTGCTTATTACATTGGCGCTCCATGTGAATATGAAAAAGAAATATGTATGCTCCATGTGAATATGAAAAAAGTATGTTGTAACGGCCGGGTAAAATTTATGTTTTTACCGGGACTGTAAAATGATTTGTGTGATACCCCGGGTACACTTAGGTACCTAGGGGGAATACTTATTTCATGAGAGCCGGGTGTTACTTGTCCTTCGAGGACATTCTACTTAGTTGGATCGTGTATTCGGTATCTTGTGCGTGATGCTCACATTTCATGTGTACATGATACTATGGGTTTTGGATCAGTAACATGTGCTAGTAGTGGATTGAGAATAATGGTGCACATAGGCTTGGCCTAGTGTGCGCAAACGAGTTCATGGTGACTCGAAGGCACGGATGATTTATTTAGCGGATACCGAGTGCTCGACTTGATTAATCAGTCAATAAGTGATGGACTATGTTGGTAATATATTAATTAGGTGCAATCAGTGCATTGGAGGCACAATTGCACAAGGGAGATACCCGTTGGCTCGAGTTGGCACGAAAAGGTGCACAACGGGGGCACCGGGGTGTCCGTCGGTGTACAATTGGACTCGATGAGGGTAAATACGTAATTGGCCAAGCCGACCAATCAGAATGAGACGTGTGGCTCGGGAATAAGCTGCTGGTAGTTTTGGTGTGCAAGCTAGTAGGTTGAGTGTCATGGTTCAATTGGTAGGAAAACAAGCACGAGGTGGCACGTGCTTGTGCAAGTGGCAGCACTTAGGCAAGAGGTGGCAAGTGGGAGGTTACTCACCTACTTGCCTATGCTTTAAAGGGGTGAAGCAGGCACCTCTTACTCATTTGTTCCAATGCAATTCGTGTAGAGAGAGAGAGGAGAAAGAGAGGAAAAGGAGAGAGGTAGAGAGGTGAGGCTATGGTGGTTCTGCTCTCGGGCAGAATGACCCTTGCCCATGAAAAATAGGATTCCGGCCAAAATACCGGTTGAAATTGAGTGAAACCAAAGCCTATGATTAGCTAACATCTGTAGCTTTCATATGGCACCGGTTATGTAGGTTTTGGAGTAGAAATTAGAGAGTTATGGACTCTCCAAATTGACTGTGCTGCGACTGTCCAGTAGCAGTCATGCTGCTTGACCCAGTGTTGGTATTAAAGGCATATCTGAGGATACAGAGCTCGGATTAGGTTGTTCTTTGGTGTTGTGGAAAGCTGAGACATAGGGCTACAACTATTATGTTGAGGCCCGAACCTGGTTCAGCCGTTAAGAGCTCTAGATTGCGGGTTGAAGTTCCTGCTGGTGCAGGGCAGCTTCTGCCCGAATTGTGAAAGATAAGTGTTGTGGCTTTGGATTGTGATTTCTATGCTATGGCTGCTATGATTGTGTTATAATGTGTATTTATATGTGTGTGACAGAGACTTATGACCCCAGGATGCCCAAGGGCTCCAAAGGGCAGGAATTCTTAGCATTTGGTGCCTAAGTGCTAGGTAAGTAGGTGATGCGTACTTGTGATAGTTGCTATTGTGTGCTTGCTGGGCAGATGGGCAGATAGCCCAATTGCTTGGTTGGGATGCTGTTGGCACCTATGGTCCATTTGCTAATGGTTGGCTTGCTGGTTGTGCCCAAGGGGCTGTGCATTGCACTTGCATACATTTGCATTCATTGGGATCGTTGGCCAATGGATCATGTGGGTAGTGCAAGCGGGGCTTGTACGTACCGTGAGATGGGTGGGCACTTGTGATGTGCGCCACATGACAGGTTATGGAACCTAGCGGAGGATATTTCCCGCTTGGTATGTTGACAGGTTGGGTCATTGCGGTGTGGGATCCGCTTGGCCAAAGGGTGGTGCTACGAAGGGCGCTGTGTGTGCCTCGGTAACAAGCCATATGCACATTGTTGGCTATTCGGTTATGCCTCGTACGTGGGGCTGTGGGATTCGGTTGTGCATGATGTGCAGGGCTGCCGGGTTATGCAAGTAGGCCCGGAGTACATCACTTGGCTTACCCCGTGGGCCTGATCACGGAGGACCGGTTACCTTGCTGATTTGATGCACGTTTACTATGCATTGCATGCTTTGGGTGGTTATTGCTTGTGTGCACATTTTCTTACAGAGTTTTATACTCACCCCCCTATCCTCCTCCCCTTGTCTTGCAGGTGCGAGAAATAGTGTACGGGCAGTAGGTCGATGGGTATATAGCCGGGATGGTCATTTAATTGGTTGTTAAATTGTAATAATTTGCTAAAGAAGTTATAACTCGGTTTATAAGTGGTAGTGCCCCTTGTAGCAAGAATTTTATAACATTAGTGATTATGGCTTAGTAAATGAGTTTATATAATTAATATCTTCTGTTGCCTTTGTGTATGTTGTTTTGCCTCCGTTTATGCTGCGCTTGAGTTTTGGTTAGTAACCCGCTAGGCAAAGGCGACTAGCTTCGATGTGTTCGAGTATAGGCCTTGGGGTGCCTTGTGGCACGATGTGGGTGCACATGGTGCCTGGCCGGTCATGCTTAGGCGGGGGCGTGACAATTTGTACAGTAATTTACCTAATGAAATTAATCTTGGATAATTATTTCGGGGTAGTTATGCATCGGATTCTGAAACCGACCCTTACCCCACATTTCCGATTTTTCTGCGGATTTTTCAGACCAGAGTTGACATTTTACGGGTCCAGGAATCTTAAGAAAAGTCAGGTTTAACCTCGAATTATCGGGCCAAAAATTAAGGTAAAGGGGTATAACGGATATTTTCTGGTCCGGACAGTGCACAGTGCCACTACACAGTGAAGATGCCTTACCTGTGCAGCTCGTGAGATGTTCCTGTGCGCATGTGAACTCAAACTGTGATGCCCGTGATGACGCTGCTCTTGAAAAAATTAATACTTAATCTCGATAGTGCTTCGAAAACCCTGAGGCACCTTTTGAGGTTTAAAAGAATATGATCTGCTGCAGGAGAGAACAGAATTGTATCATCCGCGTACTGCAAAATTGAGACAGCCACATTACGAACCGAAACCTCTTGGATTAACTGAAGTTGTTGAGCCCTTCTCAAGATGTAAGGTAGCCCTTCAGCTGCAATATTAAACAGAAAAGGTGACAAAGGATCACCTTGCTTCAATCCCCGACCCATAGCAAATTCCTCTGTAGGTGATCCATTTAAAAGCACAGCAAGTTTTGAAGAGGAAATACACTCAAAAATCCATTGTCGCCATTTTTCACCGAATCCTATGGCAGACATTACTTGCATCAGATAAAACCAATCAATTGAGTCGAATGCCTTCCGGAAATCCAGCTTCCAAAGGATAGACTTACTACTGCATTTCTTCATGCTGTGGACTGCCTCATTAGCAAGCAGAGCTCCGTCAAGAATACTTCTACCATCTATGAATGCCGACTGTTGGTGTCCAATAATGGATGGGATTACCTTCTTCAGGCGCAAAGAGAGGATTTTGGCCACAATTTTATATAACCCATTCACGAGCGTAATTGGCCTGAACTCTTCAAGTGTATCTGCACCATTCTTTTTTGGTAAGAGGGTGATGAACCCTGTATTTGCGCCTTGCGGTAACTTTTCAGTTTCCTGAAAATGAACAACCATATCAAACACATCCTGTTCTAGCATATGCCAACACTTTTTATAAAAAGCAAAATTGAACCCGTCGGGTCCGGGTGCTTTAGAGCTGTCACATGACCAAACTGCTTCCTTTACTTCCTCCCTAGAAATTGGCCTTTCGAGATCATTTGCGGCTGCGGGGTCTAATTTCTGGAATGGTAAGGAACCAATCGAAGGTCTGAATGAGGAATTGCTTGAGAATAAATTCTCAAAAAACTTTTTTGCTTCAGCCTTGATGCAGTTTGGCTCAGAGGCAACCATTCCTTAAATATTTAAACACCCAATTCTGTTTTTCCTTCCACGAACACAGGCTGCTATATGGAAAAAACGTGTATTTTTATCACCCAGCTTGCACCAATTGATACGGGCCTTTTGCCTCCAAATGGCCTCACTCTGCTTGGATTTTGAAGCCCATTCTAATTTAAGATTTTGATAATAGCATGATTCATCATGGGATAGACTCCTCACTTCAGCCAACTTGTCAAGCTCATCTATCTTTAACTGAATTTTGGCCAGACTCTTATTCACATCCCCAAAAGAGTCTCTATTCCATGCAGCCAGAAGTTTCCTCATCGTGCTTAATTTCCTAAGTAAATTGAACCTCCCAGGAAAAGCTAGACATGTCTCCCTCCACAAACTCTTCAAGACATCCATAAATTTAGGATATTGCCACCACGCTGCAAGAAAACGAAAAGGCCTAGGCCCCCAATCGGGTTGAATCTGACTCAATATCAAAGCACAATGGTCTGAACCTAACTTGAAGTCCGACTTCATATACAAGAAGGGAAAAGTCACGTTCCACTCGCCATCTACAAAAATACGATCAATTCTACTTGCAGCAGAGGAGTTGCACCATGTATATAACCTGTCCTGTAGGCCCATCTCAACTAACTGCAATTTGTGGATGAACCTTTTGAATGCAGAGACGCCCCTTCTGCATATCCTTCCACTCTTGCGATCTGAAGCTTCCAATGTTTCGTTAAAGTTGCCAAAAACTGCCCATGGAGCTTGAAAAGAGTCCTTTAAGGAACACAATTCCTCAAACATCTGAATACGACCCTCAATCCTAGGATCACCGTAAAGACCACAAAGAGTCGCTTTAAAACCATTATGAATAAAATGACCCTCCACCACTATCCATCTGTTACCACGCTCAGTGCGATAAACCTCAAAAGCATCACAGTCCCAAATAAGGATCATACCACCAGAACTGCCAATAGCATCCACAGATGCGTATCCAATACGACCAGCACCCCACAACTTATGACAAAATATTAGGTCGACATTTGAACACTTAGTCTCACATAGAAAAGCTACATTCGAATGAAGACGAGCTATTAACATGCGAACTTGATCCTGCTTAGAAGTAGAACAGACCCCTCTAACGTTCCAAGATAATAAATTAATCATGGAAAGGAGGAAACACATATCTGGATTGAGAGCTTTAGGCAGCAGCCCTTTCCTGAACCCAATCAAAGACCTTAGTCGACACCATCTCTTCAACAATTTTCTGCACCTCGGCTGGATTACTGGACCTGTCCTAACCAACAATGTCGCCAGCATTGATAGTCTCATGTACCTCGACATCAGAGAAAGAAACAGGTATCAAACTGTCCGATTCACTAACAGCAGCAACTCTTCTATTCACTCTCCGAATATCCGATTCAGACACTGGCTGTCTACTCTCAGGGGTGGATATAAGGCTAGCATTCTTGTTTAAAAATTTAGTTTTCTGGATTTTTCCAATGCCCAAGCTTTGTAACACAGCAAGAACCTTATTTTCAACAGTTTTATGGAGCAGGGAGTAGTTGTTCTCACTAGCCGGGGAAGGAAAGGAGCCGCACCAGGAAGATAAGGTATTATTGATTAAGACATTACTAGAAGAAGCAAGACTCTCGTTTGGTGTGGATTTAAAATGTTGTGGGCTTGGAAAAAATGATTCATAGGGAGTGGTAGGGTAAGTCACTAAGGGAAGATGGGGTTCAATGGGCTCATTAGAGGGCCCAATGTTCGTAGGATTAGTTGGGCTTAGTGATTCATGAAGGATGGATGAGGGGAGATTGAGGTGGGCTGACCAAAAACATGATTTGAAGAAGAGGCGTGATCACTAATTCCCTCTACAGAATACACTTTTTCAGAAGGAATCATGTTAGGGGACTGAGAATTTTGTGGGAGCTGCGCCAACTCTGCATGAGTCTGAATCTGGTTTATAATTGGTCGCAAATTAAATGGGTCATCAGAGCATGCTTCCTCGAGAACCCTAAAGTGAGTTGGGGCATGTGAGAAACTTTGGGAGTGGGAGATACCTTTCAGTTTTGGATGGGAGTGACACCATGACCAGCAGGAGAAGGTGGCCTGTACGCGTCAACTAACTGAGCAGAATCACCAGAGGCGGGTACACTGATAACCGGCCGATGAAGTGACCACTCCCAATCAAGTGGGTCGATTTGTGACTCAGTGATGCCGACAGTGAACTTATTCTTACCAAACTGCACCGATAGAGTTTTGTTCACGAAGGACATAGATGTTGTGCGAATTAAAATCTTTTCCACATCAAAGCGTTTCTTACTCATGGTATTATGGCTCCAATCCACCATTGTTCCAACATTAGACATAATTAGGCGAAAGAAATCCTCGGACCAGGCTATTGGGGGGACACCTTTCACGAGCACCCAACATAACCTATCACACGCAAAGTCCCCTTCTTCCCACTCCTTGAAGGATTCAAATAACTGGTTGAACCAGACCGGTTTGTCACTTATCATGGCGCTTCTCTCTACCGGAGAGTTAAATTTGAATAAGAAAGATACTCCACCAAGTGGTATCACTTCACTAACTGGAGACTCCTTTGGGGGGAATAAAACGGTCAGACAATGGAAAGGCATAAGGGATCTTAGCACGCCTATGGCACAGCACTGAAGCCACTCAGAAGCATTAGCTTTTGGAACAAAATCACTGCGAATCTTTTTCAGCTCATTTTTAACCAACACCTGGTGTGGTTGAACTACCTCAACAAAAGATCGATCATCAGTATGTGACGGCCAAAGGATTCTAGTCCCCAGGGAAGGTTTGTTGCTGCCTTTTCCAACTGACGTCTTTGTACCCGCTCGTGCTTTAGCCACTGAAGCAGTAATATCCACACCAATCCTTTGCATCGAGTTGATGTTTTGGACTAGGTTCTGAACATCCCGGTTATTCTTATAACGAACAAAAGCATATCTCTTACCAGACCTGTTCGGCTTCAATGGGATGAAAACATCCATAACCTCTCCAAACCTGCTCATAACCATATGCAGGTCCATTGGCAGCCATCGCATAGGTACATTCTCAACATAGACACAGATGACTTGGTTATTTTCCATCGCGTTTTGGATGAATTTCCTGCTCCACTTTGAGAAATGTCGTGGTGTTTGGTGATTACCTGATTGGGCCTTGGAAGGTTCAGGTTGGAGCGTCGGGTGAGGATTGGCTTGATATAGGGATTGAAGCGAATGTGTTCCAGGTATGGTGGCAAGGTTGGATGATTGAGGATTGATTGAAGGATAGTAGCAGTGTTGATGAGGTGGTGGCCGGTTGCCAAAAAGGCCAGGCGACATGGGTTGGGTGGTGATGTTTAGGTGGTGGAACGGTTGCATGGGTGGTGATAGGAGGACTATCAAATTCTCTTAAGAAACAACCTACGATTATGGCTAAAAATTTTCCTATGCACGTACGTACGCTTGTGTTTGAAAGAAAAGCTGCTTTTCGTACAACACTACGTACGCTTGTGTTTGAAAGAAAAGCTGGGCCAAACTATCCAATTTATTAGGAGAAATTTTTTCTTGCCCGCAACTGGTTTCCTTTGTTGAGTGTGAGTGTGTTTGTGTGCTTTTTTTTGGTCCAAGTTTCCTCTGTGTTACTGAAATAAACATTAATGAAATAAAATCTTGATGATCCTTTCCTTTGAGATGATTAAGTTAGTGTCAGTTTGAGAGTTTCTTTTGCTTTTCCTAAGGTATGATAATATTTCTGAAACTTTGTAACAGCCCGGGTAAAATTTTTGATTTTTACCGGGACTGTTAAAGTCGTTATACAGTGATTTACTGTTGAATTAATCTCGGGTAATTAATTCGAGGTAAATCGGTAGTCGTTTTTCGAAACCGAGAGTTTTCCCGCGCTCGGGAGTATCTTCCTAACTAACCGAGCCTCGGTTTTCAGTTCCGAGACTTGGACGACGTTCAGGAGGATTAATCGGATTTTCCGAGCCCAAGTCATATTTTTGGACTCGGGACGGAATTTGTCGGAAAGACGGGAGTATCCCTGCGTCTACGGGATTCCGACGCGAGAATCTGGACCGGCCATATGAGGCTTGCCCGAGCCACTCTTCTTCCTCCTCTCTCCTTTCTCTTCCTCTTTCCCGGCTACGTTTCTTCTCTCTCCCGGCTTTTCCCCGGCCACGCGGGTCCCACTTTCTTCCCTCTTTTCTTTCTTTTCCTTCTTTCTCCTCCTTTTCTTTTCCTTCCCTTTTCTTCCTTTTCTTTCTTTTCTCCTCTCTTTTTCCTTCAACCGCCGCCTACCCCCACTTCTTTCTTTTACCTTATTTTTTTCTGTCTTCTTCCTTCCCCTTCTTCTTTATTTTTCTTTCCCCTTCCCGTTTTCTCCACGAGCCGGCCCTCCCCACTTTATTCTCTTTTCTCCCTTGTCTTCTTTTCCCTTTCATTTTCATTATCTTCTCCTCCATTCTGCCAACCACACACACACCCATCAGTGCCCCATCCCTTTTCCCTGCCACCAACAAGCCGACCACACCTCCATCTCCCTTCGTCCTTCCCCTCAATCCATCGCCGCCTCGCCGCCCTGTTCTTCTTCCTCCTCCTTCGCCGCGAAGCCGCCAGCCGCCTCCCTCTGCAACTGGTCATCGCCGAGACCGCCGCCGATCTCCTCCTGCCTCCGCATCCTCGATCTGCCGCCCCGTCGCCGGTGACAGAACCCACGGAGCTTGCTGCTCACGACCCGGAGATGGAGACTCCGACGAGGTTAGCTGCGGCTCGGTCCTCCTCCTCTGTCCTCCTCTACTCTGCAACCGGCGCCGACGCCGTGGCCTTCCCTGCCCCGATCTTCTACTCCTCGTAGGGTAAGAACCACGAGACTCTTGCCTTCCCTTCCTGCCATTTTCTTTTCTTTTCTTCCGTTAAACCCGATTCATGACGGATTGAACTAATCGGGGTCCTTGTTGTTGTTTGTTTGGTTGTTCTGTGTTGTTGAATCGTGTGTGGATTGGGATGTTGATTGGTCAATTTGGTGGTTCTTCCTGTGATGGTGGTTGGATGGTGTTGGTGCTGCTGCTGTGGGTATGGTGTTGATGGGTGGCTCGGCGAAGACTGTGTGGTGGTTAGACTCGCTGGTGGACGGGAACAGTAACCTGTGAGTTTGGAAGTGTTGGACCACGTGAACAGTGTAATTCCTTGGACTCGTCTAACTCCTATGCGCTCGGGTTTGGGCTCGGTTGCACACGGACTCGAAAACGGGCCGAACGTGCGGAGGCCCATATTACCGTGACATATATGCATTACCAACGGACCCCGAATTCTAATAACGAAACCCGAACAACGTTAATGAGCCGGACTCTTAATTGTTTAATTTAAAATAAAGATTTAATTTAATTAATCAAATATTAACCTTTAATTCCATTTATGCTTTGTAATTCGATTTATAATTTTATTCTTATTGGACTATTAGAAAGACTTATAGTAATCCGGTTTATTTAATGTACACTTGGACAGTTGATAATTAAAGGCCCAATTATACTTATTCACTTGATTTAGTTGTCAAATGTAAGTCTAAAATATAAATATGATTATTGATGAATTATAGACACATACGTATAAATGATTATATATATATATACTACCAAAATTTATGTTTAGCTAAATAATGAAGTTACAACTTTAATTAATACATAAATATATATATGGTAAAATGGGGATTATCTACTATATAAGTATAAATATGGTTACACAAGATATACGTTTAATCTAGTATCGATTTATGTGTAAATATACGTGTGTATAAACGTATTTTAATATGCTTATGATTTCTCTTATCTTAAGTGACCAATGGGCCGGGATATCGGCTTGAACGTTCGGTTTTGGTTTTAATTTAAAAAAAATTAAGAATAATTAGAATATCGATAAGAAACTCGGTTTCGGTTTTAATTTGAAATTTATTATAAATGGTATAATGAATAAAGAGGTTAATTTCGTAATAAAGAAATTGGATAAGGCAAGCCGTATAACGATTTCTAAACCGGCATCATGCATAATCATCTTTGTTTGCGCATTATAAGTGATTGTTGTGTTCCTATATGTACATATAGGGTATCGGGATTTGACTGGATAGCACTTTCAGAGACATACCAGGTGAGGATGGATAAACCTTGATATGTGCCCGTAATGCTGTGTGTGTATTTCTGTTGTTTGTGTATTTTTGCTGTCTGATGGAACTGCTGAAATGGATATTGTTGGTTGATTGACCGCTATGATGATGTAGTCGTGTCCTTTGTGTTCGATAGAATTGCAGAGATGTTGATTGCCGACTGTTTGACTGTTGTGGTTATCATTGGTGATGTTAGACTGTGATATTGGTTTTGTGATAATGTGTAGAGAACAATGATGAACTGGTATATGGTCGATGTGGATAATTGAGGAAAGAATAATGAATATTGGAAACGGAATTGGATTTGATTGTGAGATGATGATATAATTGTCACTTGGAAAGTAGTGGTACGACTAGATGGCTAGAGACTAGTTCTGTGGTGTCTTGCCAGAGGGTTTGTTGGTTGGGGTGTTGACCCCGGATTTGAGTATTGGGATGTTGATCCCGGATTTGAGATATTGGGATGTTGATCCCGGATTTGAGTATTGGGATGTTGATCCCGGATTTGAGATATTGGGATGTTGATCCCGGATTTGTGATATTGGGATGTTGATCCCGGATTTGAGATATGGGGATGTTGATCCCGGATTGTGGTGGGGCCTGGCATCCAGAATTAGTTAATAACCAGGTACGACCCTAGCTTGTCCAGTGACGGGGCCCGGAAGATAAAATTGGTAATAAAAATTAATAAGTATTCCTTGAGTCTTGGCTTTGATATGATTTAGTGAGGTTCTCCTGATGTGTTGTTTGAGTTGTATTCCACTGTTATGTTGTTTGCGATAGTTTCCTTGTGATGTGATTATTTGCTTGTCATTGTGATTGTTGCATTACTTCGAAAGTATTGCGGTTGAATATATCACTGTTTATCTTTCGTCGGTGAGCGTTTCGGACTCACCCCTCGCCTGCGGGGTTTCATCCCGTAGGATGAGTTGTTTGTAGTGCAGGAACGTACCGGGCGAGCTGAAGCGTATCCCTTGGACAGGGCTTGGATCCATAGATTGCATGTGTCGCATACAGTGTTAGTGAGTTTAAGTCTTCCGCTGTGCATATTGTTATTGTTGTTGGGCCATTGGGCCAGTTTCATTATTATTGATGTTATTGATGTTGGGCCGTAGGGCCATATTGTTGTTTATACTTTTGGGCTGTTGAGCTAGGGTTATGCTTTATACACTGTATGCTAGGCCTTGTTGGGCTGGGTTGTCACAGTTCCGGCCTGCGTCTCAAACTTACTTACTATGAATGATAATTAAGGTTATTCCAAATTTATCTATATAATAACATATATATATATATATATATATATATATATATATATATATATATATATATCCATATATATGCCACATGGAACGTTTATGTTACATGTGATTTCTTTTTCTTTTTTCGTTTTAAAAGATTAGGTTAAAATGTTTTGTCAAAGAAGAAAAAAAACAATTCACACCTGTTAGGGAGACAATTCGCATGGTGGGGAGCTTCTTTCTAAGGGAGGGGGTTGGATTGTTGGTGCTGGTGAGACAATTCGCATTCTTGAGGATCAATGGCTTCCGGGGGAACTATTCACACCTGATATTTCTGCAAATCCAAATATAGACTCTAATGCAAGAGAGCAGGTCCTTATCAACCCTGATACTCGGGAGTGGTATCAAGAACAGGAATTATCAAATTTTTCCTCTACTGATTCACATACTATTCTGAGTATTCCCTTGAGCATGAGCTCAATCCCGGACTTATCTTCTGCTGGCCTCATACTTCCAATGGAGCTTACACTGTTAAGAGTGGCTATAATTAATTATAATTGGGCTATTTCCAATAGATCATACTGTCATCTCCACCGAATATTTGGAAGTATATATCCGGTCTTTTTCTCTTTCCCCCAGGGTGCGTCACTTTTGCTGGCAATTTGTTCATGGCTCTCTTCCAACTCGCCAGCTTTTGCGTTCTCGGAACATAGACGTGATTGATGATTGCCCCCTGTGTGAGCAAGCCACGGAAACAGATGTTCATCTCTTTAGGGATTGTGTGAAGAGTAGGGATGTTTGGCAACTCTCTCTTTATTATCGATCAGGAAAAGAAGTTTTGAAATTAAGAAAAAAAAAAAGAAAAAGGAGTAAACAAAGACGACAATACATGACTTTTATTCATTCACATCACATCACATGACTGTTTAATTAAAAAGAAGAGATCGAAACCACAGACAGACACAGACACCAAACGAGCAAGCAACTGGAAGGAACATAGGACTATTACAACTGCATGCATGCATGCACACACACATATATCGCTGGCCCGGCATTTTTTTATTATACTAAGCGAGAGTCTTTTATTCATGATCAGCTCCTGCTCCCACATATATCGCCGGCCGGGCGGGCATTGATTTCCGTTGCTAGCTTAGCTACACTCCGCGGATTTGATTGGGACACATCTCTTTTGACCCGTCGGTCCCATGCAGTCACAGTTAGTTGTGGGGCATGGAGGGTGTCCGGGGCCACACGGCTGGAGCTTACAATCGACCTTGACTGGGGTACATCTCTTGTTACCCTTGGGTCCCATGCAGTCACAGTTAGTTGCAGGGCAATCGCTTTGTGTTTTACACGGCTGGAGATTACACCCGGCCCGGAGATCCTTAAGATCAGGCCCTCCTCCACCGAATTGGAGCTGCCTGATATCATTCAAGGGAGTAAAGGCCTCCTCCTGCGGATCATCACCATCATCACTTCTCTCACAGTTGCCAACAGCAAAGTTAGCCGCAACCACAAGCGCAACCATCAGTAGTATCGCCCCCAAACTCAACCCCTTCCTACTACTTGCCATTTTTACTCTCTGTTTGTTTGCCTTTCTACTTCTTTTCTTTTCCTTTTTCTCTTTGCTTTGAAATTTCTCTTGCAGCTTTGCTCCACCACCACCTTCAATCTCACCCCTTTTTATATAGCCTTAAGCGTACAGACCAACCAAAAGCTACCAACTACGTACACTACTACAATATTATTAATGTAATATCATATAAACCTTAACCTAGATTAGTCATCACCCTCCACTGTTGTCCTTTCAAGATAGGCTAAGTTTGAAAGGAAAAAAAATAAAAATACTAGCTAGCTATATGATATCGATGCACGCCATCAGGCGCCATGCATGGAGCACGTTTTCACATATGATAGATCGAATCTCACTCCACGCCATATATGGACCACATTTTTCACATGTTTTATCTTCTAGTCGACGTTTCTTGACTCGATATGATGGGGATAATATTCTTTTTTCTCCGCTACATGAGTAGCCGATAGAGTGTGAATAAATTATAAATCTACATACTGGCCCGCCCATTTATCTTATTCATCATTAAATGTAAAAAAGATAAAAAGTAATTATGCCGATTATTTATAATACCAGACATTTTGAATATTTCAATATCACTTCTTTTTTCTTTTACACATTTGGCATGTGGTGGTGCTCTAATAATAATAATAATAAATAACCTCCCCAAATGTGTCTCAGGCCGGGTGTAACCTGCTAACTTCTGCAATTAAAATTTTAATTGCTTGGAAAATAATTCTAGAAATATTTATAGGGTTAAAACCTTAGTTACTATGCCACTCTTTCATGTTTTCCGTTTCTCAACGCAGTCTCCTCGAATATATTCGGTCAAGGTTTGTGTGTTAAAAACTTTTGCAAATTTCAAACTTCAAAATGTATTGGTATGGAGAAATGTGGCATGTGTTGGTGCTCTAATAATAGTTATAATCAGATTCCCAAGCATTAACCTCCACAAATGTCTCAGGCCCGGGTGTAACCTCTGCATTTAAATTAATTGTTCAGAAAAATAATGCCAGAAATATTTTGAGGGTTAAGACCTTAGTTATTATGAGCTTGCATGTTAATTTACAAGGGCATTTAATTTGATTTGCATGTTTGCGTATTATGGTTAGTTCAAATATAAATGGTTAAGTTTCTTTCTAGCCCGATATATGTATATATACTTCGACAAAAAAAAAAGATATATGTATATATATAATAATATTACTGAATTTTTCCCAAATTCTTTTCTATTTTTAATTTAGTATTTCTTTATGTTTTTTTATGCTAATCGATGCTTTATGCTTTATTCATCATAGAAAAAGATCAGAATACAAAGTATTTTTCTAGAGTGATGGGAATATTAAATGGGTATTTTGCTGTGCCAGTGTGTATCCATAACACTTATTGAGTGTTTTAATTTCTGAAGAGATATTTTACATTGATGGATAAGATCATTTCTGTCTGAGAGACATGTGGTCGGCCTGTGTATGGTGTGAAGAAATATTTAAGGCTTATATATAAGAAAAAGATAATGTTGAACTTATTTCTCGAGCTACATGTGACCTTCATTTTACTACCTATTTGGATGACTAGAATCCATACATATCCAAACAAATAAAAAACAATATCATGAAAAGTTGAAAATTGACAACGTTTAATTTATTATTAAGCTATCAGATCGATGTGACCATATGCATGCACGGCATGGTACTACTCTTATTTTATCCAGAAACAATAATAACAATAATAAATAGGTAATTTTTTTTGTCCCTCACACTTTTTGATTTCTCAATTCTTGTTCATATTCTTTTATTCTAGGGGATTTCAAAATTTCAGATGCGTCCACATGCGTAGGATTCTCTGATTTTCTCTAATAATCATAAGGTAAGAAGTATCGACTAACAACACAAAACTTGGAGTTGGAGAAATGAGATTATTTTTTTTTCTATGGAGAGAGTCATTAAACTGATTAGGAGACCATAATCCACACCTCCCCCATAAACATGTCAAAGCTCTATCTGCCAATGTTTCCTGCTAATTACATGCTCCTGAAGAGCACACATTAATATTCTCTCGATCATTTGATTTCACACAAAATGTATATTATATGTTTTGTGCGTTACACACCAACCGGTCCAGTTTGATTTGTTGTTTGATCAGGCTATTATCCGGGCCTGATACATATATAAATGGTTAAGTTTCTTTCTAGCCCGATATATATAATAATATTAGCATCAAAAAATATATAATAATATTACAGAAATTTTCCCAAATTCTTTTGTATTTTTAATTTAATATTTCTTTTTTTACATCGAGATTACATAAATAATCCAAATCCCAACCCCCAAACTCCCCTTGAATCGCCCCGACCCGTATTTACCAGTCTCAGTAAACACGTGCCGGAACTGTACAACAGTAAATATAACAAGAAACACAGCCCAATGGCCCAAAGATAATATCAATAAATAAATCAAAGAAAACGGCCCAACGACCCAATGTCACGTCATAAACATCTGAAATCTGGCCCATCGGCCCAACATCAAAACATGTCACCCAAACCCCGGGACCCAAAATATAGCACAGCGGAAGCAATTTTAAACCCAATATCAACATATGCAAAACCTGATGCAAACTAATGGATCCGAGTCCTGTCCGAGGGATAACGCCGCAGCCTGTCTGGAATGCATCATACCTGAACCACAAATAACTCAACCTACGGGATGAAAGCCCGCAGGTGAAGGGTGAGTCCGAAGTGCTCACCGAGTAAAACCCATAAGCAAATATACATATACAAGCAACCGTTAATTTCCAAGTCACATCACCAACAATTAACTAAGGTTCTCATGAACCTTAAATACACACTTGTGATTCTAGACACGCTATTCCAATTTTATTATCAGGGCCCCTATCACAAGTTAAATGGTGGCCGTCGCCAGGTAGTCAAGCTAGCTAGCCCGTGGACCCCGCCCTAGTACCTCCACGTATAACTGGCACAGACAGGGAGCAAACCCCAAGCACACTCTCCCCCAGCGCCTAAAATAATAATTGGTATAGACAGGGAGCAGACGCCAAGCACACTCTCCCCCAGCACTATAAAATAAAAGACTACCATCTGGTTGTTCCAACATTTAACTGTGACTTACTAAATGTCTAAGTGTTTCTATTTTATTAATATTATTATTTTAGTCTTGATACCACAATACTATTAACCAACCATCAACTCATTATCCCGAGTAGGCTCGCAGCCTCTTCGCTCGTCCGGATAATAATCAATACCACTTAACCCTTAGATTCCACATAATAATGTTCCGGTACTCAAGTCATGTTAATCTCACAGACAACAACAACAATGGTAAATTTATCATCACTAACATCATCAACATCAACAACAATCAATACCTATCACAACAACCATTCACAACCACAAGTACAGTATCATACCAGCAAACATCACACATAGTGAACAAACAGCAACTTGATATCACGGGCAGTATATAACTATTTACTTATTCTCACCTTAGCCGATTACTCAACTCTGAAGACATTAACCGGTCCAAAGCCGGCTCCTCGGGAAACTGCTCGATATCAAAACCTATACAACAAAACAACATGCTCACATAAATGCACATAATTGGTATGCTATGATGCCATAAATTATAAATTAAACTCATCTGTAAAACATCTCGATTATATTTATATTATCATGAAATTATCCTTTATCATAATTATACCTTTTTCCGAAAATATTTTCTTGAAAATAATTATTTTTTACCATATCGTATATTCTTTTCCATAAGATAAAAGTATCACCATAATAAATACTTAACAAATTATATATATAAAAAAATACTTTCATATAATAAATTATGTCATTTAACCTTAATTCTCAAAATTATGTCATATTCTTTATTTTTCTAGCAACATAAATTAAATATAAATATAAATATATCTATATCTAGAAAATTATTATTTATCAAAAATATATATTCAGGTAATCATATACAATATATATCCTTTTCCAGAAAAATATAATCATTAAAGCTTATTTCTGAAAATATGTACAAAATAATAAATATTTACTTATATTTTCTAAAGACAAATTACATTAAAAGTAACAATTATATATCAACATAATTATATATTTTCAGAAATATAAGCTATGTAAAATATATATATTTTCAGAAAATATCCCTTATTTATTTACTTTTTTTACAGATTATAGTTATGTATATATATATATATATATATATATATATATATATATATATTTCTCTTTTAAAAAAAAACTGGACTGGGCCATGAACAGTGCGGCCAACCTACTGCACAGGCCAACCCAAGCCCCAAGCAGGAGTCCAAGGACAGGCCGGCGCAGCAGGCCCAGCGCACAGCCCAAAACCCAGCCCAGGCGCGACCCGACCACGAGACGAACCCGACCCAACCGGGTCATCTCCCATCCACGGGTCTGCTCACCTTGTAGCAGCGGCGGCGTGGATCGATGCAAGCGACACGGAATCGGAGGCGCGACGAGCAAGGCGACGCGGTGGTGGCTTGCTGCTGCGGCTGCTGGGGTTCGTCGTCGGCAGCGGCACAAAGAGGCGGATCCGACGGGTCTGCTCCTTGGGTCAACGCCTTCCACAGACGCATCAGTCGGCGGCAAGAGGCGGAGGCAGCGCCGTTGAGGTTGAGACGGCACGGAGAACAAGCTGATGACAGCGGTGGCGCTAGGCACGGCGTGAACAGCGACGGTGGCGGGGTGGCAACTCTGCTTCTTCTTTCCCTTTTTTTCTAATTTTTAGTAATTTCTTTATTTCCTTTTTCTTTTCTTTTTCTAATTTCTGATTCGTTGTTTTTTTTTCTTTTCTCTCTTTTCTTTCCCTCCTCTCTTTTTTTTTCTTTCTTCTTTCTTTTCTCTTTTTTCTCTTCTTTTCTTCTTCCCTTCTTCTTCTTTTCTTCTCCTCTGCTTCCTTTATACCCGTGTATCAACCGCCTGCATAGTTGCCTCAATTATGCAGGTTTGGTTGCATATGGGGCGAGTCCAGACCGGACCAGAAAATAACTGCATACCCCTTAGTTATTTTCCGGTGAGATTTTTCTGAGGATTCCGGGACCCGAAAAATACCAACTGAGATCCGAAAAATCCACGGAAAAAATCACGAGCGCGGGAAAAACCTCGGTTCCGAAAAACGACGCTCGATTTACCTTGAATTAATTACCCAAGATTAATTCATTCAGTAAATTACTTTTATAATCCCAGTAAAAATACAAATTTTTACTCGGGCTGTTACACCCCTTCAGTCCCGCCCACTGGGATCCAACCCATGACCCCTTCCCAGGGAAATGTCACTACACTGTTGGCTAATTTAGTATTTCTTTATGTTTATCTAAGTATTATTTTAAGTCTAGAGTGATGGGAATATTAAATGTGTATTTTTCTGCCGTGCCAGTGTGTATCCATAACTCATACTGAGTGTTTTAATTTCTAAAGGGATATTTAACATTTATGGATAAGATCATTTCTGTCTGAGAGACATGTGGTCGGTCTGTTTATGGTGAGAGAAATATTTAAGGATTATAAGAAAAAAAAATAATGTTAAACTGATCAAAAGATCAATCAATGTTTCTCGAGCTACATGTGACCTTTATTTTACTACCTATTTGGATGACTAGAATCCACGCATATCCAAACAAACCAAAACAATATCATGAAAAGTGGAAAACTGACAACGTTTAATTTATTATTAAGCTCGATGGGATTATTTTAAAATTTCAGATGTGTCCATATGCACAGCACGGTGCTCTTATTTTCTCGAGAAACAATAATAACAATAAGAAATGGGCATTGCTATCATACCCGAGGAAAGATTGTGGGTAATGTTACCCGAGATGATGTGGTCAAATCAAACTACCGCACTGGATTTGTGGACTCGTAAAGAATAAAATATACTTTATATTAATGATGTTAAATTGAAAAATAACACCTATCTTTTTATATTTTGTATTCTTTGGCCCTAGCCTATGGATAGGTCTTGTTTCACGTGCAGTAGTCTCATCAGTCCCATTATTTAGCACAATGATCAAAGCTTATTAAATTTTTCAAAAATTAAAATCAAATATCTTTACCCTAATTTATCTTGATTGTGAATGTTGAATATAAGGTTTGACATGTTATAACATTATATTTTTATGTTTCTAGCGTGATTTAGCAGTTGAGATGTTTCCTAACAACATTTTACCGTATTTATTTTAAAAACAAACTTTTTACTATAACTTATGTCTTATCAGAGAAAATCAGAGAATCCTACGCATGTGGACGCATCTGAAAGTTTGAAAACCCCTAGATTTAAAATAAAATAATTAAATCAGATTTATTTTTAATATGTCGAAAATCCATGATTTAAAATTAAGAAAGAAGATAATACCAGTATTATTGAAGTCTGACACAACTTGTGCAAGTGACTCACTGTTTAATTCCATCACTTCTTGATGCTCTGAAACCAAACAATCAAATTGCTTATTACATTGGCGCTCCATGTGAATATGAAAAAAAAAATGTATGCTCCATGTGAATATGAAAAAAGTATATTGTAACGGCCGGGTAAAATTTATGTTTTTACCGGGACTGTAAAATGATTTGTACAGTAATTTTCCTAATGAAATTAATCTTGGATAATTATTTCGGGGTAGTTATGCATCGGATTCTGAAACCGACCCTTACCCCACGTTCCCGATTTTTTTGCGGATTTTTCGGACCAGAGTTGACATTTTTCGGGTCCAGGAATCTTAAGAAAAGTCAGGTTTAACCTCGAATTATCGGGCCAGAAATTAAGGTAAAGGGGTATAACGGATATTTTCTGGTCCGGACAGTGCACAGTGCCACTACACAGTGAAGATGCCTTACCTGTGCAACTCGTGAGATGTTCCTGTGCGCATGTGTCCCTCACACCTGCAACTCATCATCACCCCTTCACTCATCCTTCTACACCAAATTCTGCCTAGTTCCCGTACCCCTCTCTGCAAACTCAAACACAAAAAAAAGGATTCAAGCAAAACCAGAAAAGAAGAAAAAAAATAAATAAAATACAAACACACACAGCACACCGCCACCACACTGCCGCCCGTGAGCACCACCGCGACCCCCCCCCCCCCCCCCCCCCCCCCCCCCCCCCCCCCCCCCCCCCCCCCCCCCCCCCCCCNCGTGCCGCCACCACCGCGACGACCAAGGCAGCCACCAGCACCGACGAGCACCTACAGATCCAACCTTTCGCGCCGCCTGCAAGTCGTCACCGCTCGTCAGCCGCCTCGCCTCGCCCGTGCCCAGCCGTCTGCAACCCGTCGTTGCCAAGGTGAGTACCTTGGGTTGAAGATGACCCAATGGGTCATATGGGCTGGATGGGTTGGAGACGGGCCTTATGCCTTTAGCTTGGGCTTGGTTTTGGTTTGGATTTGGGTTGGATTGATTTTGGGCTTGGGCTAACGGGTTTGGTTGTGGGTATGGACATACTGGACTATTAGGAGGTTAAGGACTGGGCTGGGCTTGCACTATTTGGCCCAGTCCGGTTTAAAAAAAATAAAAAAATATAATAAATAAAAAAAATAACATACATATATACATATATGATTAATAAATTATATAATTTCTGGAAAATAGGCCAAATAATTAATTTGACCAGATATAATTATTTGGGTATACCTAGTATATGGTTATGTTTTAGGAAAAATACTTAGACATATTAATTTGGTAAATTAAAGGTAATTATATTTTATGTTGGAAAATATTATTATATATATTTAGAAAAAGATAAATACTAAATATGTTTTCTGGAAATTATAAATACGTTATTATTTTTCTGGGAAAATTATGGTGATTATATTTTGGGAAAAGTATAATTAATTTATGAAAAATATTTTGGAAAGAGTTTTAATTAAAGTACGGTACCGAAATTATATACGGATATACGTACGGTATAATATTTTCGGTAAAAGATGATAATAAAGGATATGAACCGGGATGGGTTATTTCGCAGTTTGGCATCATAGCATACCGATTATGTGCATTTATGTGTATATATTGTTTTGTTGTATAGGTTGGATATCGGGCAGTTTCCCCAGGAGCCGGTGTCGGACCGGTCATTGTCTCCAGAGTTGAGTAATCGGCCAAGGTGAAGATGGATTTCCTTCAATATGTGCCTGTATTACTCGGTTATTGTGTTTGATATTTATTGCACTGTTGGTTGTTGCATTTGTTGTGATTGTTGTCAGGATGTTTATCCCAGTATTTTGATTTGGTTTTTGGGATGTTTATCCCCGTGCATCGGGTTTTGGATATTTATTTTGGTGTCTTTGGGCCATAAGAATAATGGAATAAATAATAAATTGTGATAAGGATGTCGATCCTTGATTTTGGATAGGGATGTCTATCCCAGTATTTTGGTTAGGGATGTTGATCCTTGTGATTTGATTTTGAATGATGATAACATAATTGTCACGTGGTAAGCAGTGGTACGACTCGATGGTTTAAGACTGTTTCGTGGTGGCCGTGACCTGGGTTACTTTTGATAAGCATGTCTATGCTTGGGATGTCTATCCCGTGATTATTTTTGGGATGTCTTTCCCTGGGTTCGTATTTTTGGGATGTCGATCCCTGGGTTCTCTTGGATTTGGTCTGGCACCCGGAATATGTTGACAACCAGGTCTGACCTCTAGCTTATCCGTGACGGGGTCCGGAAAGATAAAATTGGAAATTGGAATTTTATTTGAGCCTTTTTGGTCTTGGACCAGTTTTGGGTCCAGTTTTTCGTTTGGTATGTATTTGGTGGTTTTTACTTGTTTTGACCTTGAGTAATTATAGTGTTGCATATTGATTGTCTATCCTTCATCGGCGAGCACTTCGGACTCACCCGTCACCTGCGGGCTTTCATCCCGTAGGATGAGTTATTTGTGGTATAGGTTTGGTGCATTCCAGACAGGCTGCAACGTTATCCCTTGGACAGGACTTTGATCCACAGTTTGCATCATGTGTCGCATACAGTGTCTTGTGAGTTATTAAGTCTTCCGCTGTGTATTATTTTTGCTATTGTTGGGCCATTGGGTCGGCTATGCTGTTATTGATGTTTTTATTTTGGGCTGTTGAGCCCGAGTTACAGTTGTATACACTGTATGCTGGGCTTGGTTTGGTTGGGTCGTCACAGTTCCGACACGTGTTTACTGTGTACGGTAAATGCGAGTCGGGGCGTTTCATATGTATACATATCTTACGGGTAAAATATTTATTTGATACTAATTCTAGGAGCAATTTCCAAGAGACAACAACATAGTCATATAAACATGAAAATAAAATTACTAAATATAAATTACAAAACATACCAATACTAGTAGTATCTTCTGAGACTTCTTTGTTGGATACCTTTACAATCTCTTCTTCTTCCGGTTCAGTGTTCAAATCAAATAAAAATTCCAATCCTAGTTAAATGAAAATCAAAAAAAAAATCTTAGAGCTTGTTAGAGAAAAAAATGAATATGAAAAAAATATATATTAAAATCTTACTGGTGAAAGATTTATTTGGTACTAATTCTAGGAGGAATTTCCAAGAGACAACAACATCGTCAAATAAGCATGAAAAAAAATTAGTAAATATAAATTACAAACCATACCGGTAGTAGTGTCTTCTGAGATTTCTTTGTTGGATACCTCCTCAATCTCTTCTTCCGGTTCAGTGTTCAAATCAAATAAAAAATCTAATCCTAGTTAAACAAAAACCATAAAAATATCCTTAGAATTTGTTGGAGAAAAACACGTTGACATATATATATATATATATATATATATATATATATATATATACTTACCTTTCCTTATATATATATATTTACCTTTCCTTGGATGATTATCACTTCCATCTTCCCTATCTGACGAAAACTCATTGGCAGAAAAAGCTTGTAAACTAGGTGATTTTGGGCTAAGGTTTAGATTTAGATTAGTGTTTTTGAATTTTTCCTCCATTCTACTGGGATATGTTCTACCAAGAATTAAGAATTTAGAAACGGATGATTGTATTTTTATAGTATGGTTGTGGGAGGGAAAAATTTTACTTGAAATATTTAAAATTTTGCCGGTAAGATGATTTTCACCAAAGATTTGGCGGCATGAAGTAATTTGGATTGATATCAATTCTGAAAAAAAAAGAGTTAATGTAATTAACTGCTAAGTGCCTATTACTGGTTTTACCAATAAAGTCATTGGAATAATAAAAAGGTTAAGTTGGTCATTTGAGTAATCAAAATTAATAAAGTTAAGTGTATTTAATGACTTTCTTAAAGGATGTGCAAATAGGCAAAACGTTTTATATTATGGAACAGAGGGAGTATTAGTTAACTGGGTTCCAATTAATTAATTAGATCATTTACGAGGATGACAGTTGGTTAATTAGTCATCATCACAGATTAATTAATTCGCTCTACTTTTGATTGATGGTATAATTAATTGTTATGCTTATGTGATGGCTAGCTAGCTAGCTAGATCCTCTGGAGCAATATCGCTTCTAATTGTTGATTTTTACTGGTGATGTGGTACCATTGATGAGAAGATCAATAGGAAACATAGCAAAATTTCAATGTGCTTCATGTACAGAATTATATTGTCATATTACTAATTGATGAGTATTGCAAATTAGAAATATATATGCTGGTATACATGCATTTCTATTAATGGCTTATCATTATATAGCCTCAATGCACAAAACAAATACAAGTGCTAGCTAGATTGCTGCATACATAGAAAATGCCTAGAGGAAATAAATTGTCACATGATAATAGAGTAGCTAGCTCATTATTTGTTGATGTCTAATCAAAGCATAATTGTGTGTAGCCTATTTGCCAAATTTGGAGAAACAATTTGATGAATTTTGCACCCTTCTCCACGGGGATTGTAGGTGGATAGAATGCCTACTACAATGTACGTAGCAGAATATAAAGGGTTATGAGACTTTAAATAGTATAGGTATATTTTTTAATGCCTAGCTTACTCCTATTCCTAGTTTAGCTTACTTGCCTTAGTAGATTTCAGATTCAGGATCAATGGTAAAAAAAAAAAAAACTGCGTTCTCTTTTGTTGGACTTTTAACAGAAAAGACCGAGACATGGTCTGGTCAGGCCCATCTTAATCCTATGGAAATGACAAAGCGAATTAATCAATAGCATCTTTTGTGGGCTGCGTATCATGATGATGCAACAATTATGCGATCAGACAGAAACATGGCACTTGCAGTCCACACCAAAAGTCCCTTCTCCCTCAAATACAAGGCCAAATTCTTTGGCTCGGCATCGGTAGACAATGGCAAGGGAAAGGTCCATGAGTTTACTCAAACCCTATGGAGTGGGAGCCAACAAAGTGGACAAAAAATTCAAGTTTGTTCCATCAAATAAAATAATTAATGTCGAAGTTTGACTCAAAATTTTGATGTGAATTACCCAGCTGAAGATAAACCCAAGGAAGACAAATCCTGATGGAGATGCACCTCGTTCCAGCCCAAGTTTGTGGATGACAATACCTTTGAGCCCTTCGATTTCGAGTTAGTATATTCTTAAACTTCTGTGCTAGAGCCTAGAGGGAGACGGAGGGAGTATTAAACAATTAATACTATTGAAGCGGAGGAGTGTGGATGACCACCGTATTAAAAATCAACACCAAACAATATTAAATTTAGGTAGTTATTATCTAGATTTGATTCTGGTTGTTATTATTATCTAGTCAAAGATTAAGATTTAGTTCTCTAGATTATATCTAGGTTGATATGATCTAGATTTGATCTTGATTGTTAAATATCTATTTGATTTGGTAGTTTT
The DNA here is from genome assembly GCA_028386065.3 of Turnera subulata. Classification (NCBI taxonomy): domain Eukaryota; kingdom Viridiplantae; phylum Streptophyta; class Magnoliopsida; order Malpighiales; family Passifloraceae; genus Turnera; species Turnera subulata. The sequence continues at coordinate 18,475 of JAKUCV010007056.1, read as the reverse complement.
CTAATTTCTAGGTTAGATTGTTAATTTTGTAGCCTATATAAAGGCCCTACTTTCTAATAGAAAAGCATCCCAAGCTTTCTAACTTTTCTCCCTAGCATTCAAGCTTTTCTCTCAATTCTCTCTGAGTGCTTTGAGAGAGTTTTCTCTCTATTCTTATTTGTTGACTAGTAATTAGTTTTTGTGAGTTTTCTATCTTTCCCAACTCGGGTTCTGCGCAACCTGCCTGTGCAAGTTAGTGTTGCTTAGTCTCAGCACAGTCTGCCTGTGTAACGAAGTTAGTTGTGTGTAAGGTTAGTGCTTTGTGTTGCGCATAGTTCAACAATCTGGTAGTGGGGCATTGTTCACGTTGTGATAGCGGAACTTTGTTCAACAATCTGGTAGCAGAGTAGGTCCTTCTTGGGAGATCACGTAGCGGTGTTTTGTGAGAATCTTTGTCGATACGATGACCGAGCATCAAGTTATCGGCGCAATGGAGAAGCTCAACAACAACAACTATAGTACGTCGTCAACCTGCATGATGTCCTACTTACAAGGACAAGATCTGTGGGAAGTGGTCAATGGTACCAAGGTAGCATAACCAGCAGATACAAACGGAGAGCTGCTGAAGTGGAAGATTAAAGTGGGCAAGGCAATGTTCGCTTTGAAGACAACAGTAGGAAAGGAAATGCTGCAATGCATACAGAAAGCTGAAACTCCAAAAGAAGCTTGGGATACACTTGTCACTCGGTTCTCTAAAAAGAATGATACGAAGCTTCAACTTTTAGAGAACGAGTTGTCGGTGAGACAAGGCAACATGACAATAGCATAATACTTTCACAAAGTGAAGTTCTTGTGCCGTGAGATTTCGGAGTTGGATCCAGAAGCATCTATCGGCGATTCCAGGATGAATAGGATTCTTATCCATGGTTTAAGGCCGGAATTTAGAAGCTTTATTGCTGCAGTACAAGGTTGGCCATCACAGCCATCACTTGAGGAATTCGAGAATTTGCTAGCCGGTCAAGAAGACTTAGCTAAGCAAATGGGAGGAGTCTCGCTGAAGAATGAAGAGGCACTCTATGAAAAGAAGAGCAAGTGAAATTCCAAGCAGTATGAAGGTGGTGGATCCAAGAAGAATGCTGACAAGTTTAAAAGTCATCATGGTGAGGCAAGCATTCGTGAAGAAGGCTCGAAGAACTACTCCAGTGGAAGGAGGTTCGAAGGAAAGTGTTACAAGTGTAACAAGAAGGGACACATGGCAAAAGACTATTAGTCCAAGAAGAAAGCCATGGAGAGCAATGCTGCCATATTCGAATATGAAGAAGAATGGGATGCTGAAGCCAAGGTTATCAAAACCGGACCGGTTCGTCCGGTTAACCCGGTTCAACCGCCTTTTCAGCAAAGCCCCGGTCCGGTTCATTGGAAAAAACCCCCCTGTTACACAACCGTTTTGAACCGGCCGGTTTTTACGGTTTTTAACGAACCGGCCAGTTTTTACCGGTTTTTTACCGGTTGAACCTCTTTTTTCATTTAAAAGTTTTAAAAATGATGAGAGTAAGACTTGAACCCTTGACCTCCTAATAATATTTAAAGTCATTAACCAACTAAACTATTACAAATTAGTGTTATCTTTACATAAGTTTTAGTATATATTGAGAATGACTTCAATTTTGACCATAAAATTATTATAATGAATATATTTTGACTGTTTTCTTAAAAAATTAATATATTTTAATAAAACGGTTGAACCCCGATTGAACCCCGGTTGAACCCCGGTTTTCCTTGAACATCCCCTTCGCCGGTTCAATGGCCGGTCCGGTTTTCAAAACCTTGGCTGAAGCATTGTTTGTTGCAGAGGACGAAGAGTTTGCATTTACGACAACAACATATAATCAAATCGATTATGAGAACGATTGGATTATTGATTTAGGTTGTTCAAATCATATGACAGGTGACAAAGCCAAGCTGCAGGATTTGTCAGAATACACAGGTAGCCGTGTGGTGGTGATAGCAAACAACTCCAAGTTACCAACAGCCCATGTTGGTAACACGACTATTTCTCCTCAGTCTGGTGATGTTGAAGTGCCACTCCAAAATGTCTATCACGTTCCAGGTATGAAGAAGAATCTCCTATCAGTATCACAATTAACATCTTCTGGTTATTTCATTCTATTTGGCCCACAAGATGTTAAGGTATATCGAGGTCTGGAGGTGACAGAAGGACCAGTGATGAAAGGACGAAGATTGGAGTCAATCTATATAATGTCTGCAGAAATGGCGTATGTAGGCAAGACAAGGAGGAATGAAACAGCAGGGTTGTGGCATATTCGGCTGAGTCATGTTAGCTATTCAAAGCTAGAAGTTATGATACAGAAGTCAATAGTGAAAGGACTTCCACAGCTTGAAGTCAGAAAAGATGTTGTATGTGCAGGCTGCCAATACGGGAAAGCACACTAGTTACCATATGAAGATTTGAAGTTCAAAGCATTGGAACCATTAGAGTTGGTTCATTCTGATGTGTTTGGACCTATAAAGAAATCTTCGATCAGTGGGCTAAGCTACATGGTGACCTTCATTGATGACTACTCAAGACATGTTTAGGTTCATTTTATGAAGAAGAAGTCTGAAACTCTTTCAAAGTTTAAAGAGTCCAAGGAGACGGTCGAAGCAGAGTTGAGCAGCAAGATCTATTGTCTTCGTACTGACAACGGGGGGAGTATACCTCAGAGGAGTTTTTAAACTTCCTACAAGGGTGCTAAGTACGCCATCAATTTACGTGTGTCAACACTCCACAACAGAACGGTGTTGCAGAGAGGAAGAACAGACATTTGGCTGAAGCTTGTCGAAGTATACTTCATGCTAAAAATGTTCCTGGACGTTTTTGGATAGAAGTAATGAAGACTGCAACATTCGTAATCAATAGGCTTCCACAACAAAGGTTGGATTTTCTCCCACCTATTGAGAAATTGTGGAATAAAAAGCCTGTTGTTAGCCACTTTCGAGTGTTTGGTTGTGTCTGTTATGTATATGTACCTAATCATCTACGTAGCAAGATGGACAAGAAGGCTGTGCAGTGTATCTTTGTATGATACGACAGTCAGAGAAAAGGATGGTGATGTTGTGATCCAACTACTGGGAAATGCTATACATCCCGAAATGTAGTGTTCGATGAAGCATCTGCATGGTGGTTGTGACACCCCGGGGTCTATGAGGGCGGGAAGTGTACGCCGGTGCCGGGATGAGCATGGACAAGGAGCGGCTTCTGGCAGGCTTCTAGACGGAGGGGCACGGGAATGAACCGATCCACACCGGAATAGGAGAGATCCTGAGACTGTGTAGGGATGGGGCTGCACAGTTAGAGCGATTTCGAGGTTGTACAGGTATGGAACTGTACAATTGAGAGTAGCTTAAACGGTTTGATGGGTACTAACTATATTAACAAGGTGCACCTACCTTTTCGGTGCTCATTCTAGAAAAACTCCAAAGTTAAACGTACTTGACTTGGAGCAATTCTATGATGGGTGACCTCCTGGGAAGTTTTCCCCGGAAACGTGCAAGTGAGGACAAAGCATGTTGGAAAGGTCTTGTGCTGGTCTGTAGTGACAGTCGACAAGCCGGGACGTTACAGTTGGTAGCGGAGCTCCAGGACTCCTCTAGTACGGTGCAGGGTTCGAGGACGAACCTAGCGGAAGCTGGTGGGCCTGTGACACCCCGGGGTCTATGAGGGCGGGAAGTGTACGCCGGTGCCGGGATGAGCATGGACAAGGAGCGGCTTCTGGCAGGCTTCTAGACGGAGGGGCACGGGAATGAACCGATCCACACCGGAATAGGAGAGATCCTGAGACTGTGTAGGGATGGGGCTGCACAGTTAGAGCGATTTCGAGGTTGTACAGGTATGGAACTGTACAATTGAGAGTAGCTTAAACGGTTTGATGGGTACTAACTATATTAACAAGGTGCACCTACCTTTTCGGAGCTCATTCTAGAAAAACTCCAAAGTTAAACGTGCTTGACTTGGAGCAATTCTATGATGGGTGACCTCCTGGGAAGTGTTCCCCGGAAACGTGCAAGTGAGGACAAAGCATGTTGGAAAGGTCTTGTGTTGGTCTCGTCGGTAATAATTTGAGAGTCTCTTATTTGAGGATGTGTTTGGTGGATTATAAGACTGGGTATTGTTGATTGATTGATGATAAATGAAACGTTATGGATTCTGGTATTAATAAAGTTGATTATGATTGGATAAGATTCCTTGGTTAGAGCTTTGATCTTATGTTCTGTTGATCATGGTTGACTAAGTCGATGATTGATTTAGTATATTGAAGTTCTTGTTTAGGAATGTGATTGATGGACATGATGGTTCTACTTGGTAGTTTTGGCCAACGATATTTTGATACCGGGTGACACGTGTTGTGTCAGTTAAGCACTTGGTTGCTTGACTTATCTTGAAATTTCGAGGACGAAATTTTGTTAAGTGGGGTAGAACTGTAACGCCCCGAATTTTCGGTATTTAATTTCTATGGAAATTTCAAATTTTTGGAATTTAAATTACTAATTTTTTCTCTTGGAGAATTCCTGGGTATTTATGATCAAGGGAAACATTTTATTGCCTTGGTAATAATATTATTAGTGTGGAATTAATCTTTATTCAGGATTAAAGTGGAAAATTGAGCATTATTTGTGTTTGTGTTTAAAACACAAGTGTTGAAGTAGTATTGATCAATACTACGTAGTTTTGGGAGTGTCAAGGCATAAAACTCATAGGGAGCTTGCGTTTTGACTAGCTAGAGAAGGGCATTGACCTGAGGAGCTGGGAAAGGCAAAACGACGCCGTTTTGCTAGCCAAAACGACGCCGTTTTATGCCTGGCCGAACCCTAAATTTACCCTAGGTATAAAACCCATTCTTTTCTTTCTCTCTTCTATCTTTTCTTTTCTCCTTCTCCTGTATTCTCTCTTTTCCGCCGCAGCCTAAACTCCTCTTTTCCCACCTTCTTCTCTTTCGATTCTCCCTCTCCTCCCATGATCCCCTCCGACCTCCTCTCCTTGAATCGTGGTCTTGACGGGTACCTAACTCGAAACACTTCCCTCCTTTGCGTTTTCTTTCTCTCTGATTCACCACCATCTCGTTTTCTCTCGCTCACACTCTCGTCGCCAACACCATCATCTCCTGTCATCTCTTCGTTTCTTCGATTTCACACACATGTGCAACCGGAGAGCCACCACCGAGGGAAGAAGAGAAGGCTGTGGAGGGACGGGGGCGACGGGCACTGGAGTCTCTCGACTCGGGCCGTGCGTGGCCGTGTGGTGGTGTCGCCGTGTCTGTCTCTCGCGCAGCCGTCGCCTGGTAAGTCCGATGACCTTTCCCTCTTCCTCATTTTTCTTCCGGCTGTATTGAGGTTGTTGTTGATGTCGTGTTTGTTTGTGGTGTTTTGGTGCCGGATGTTGGTCTGCGTGGCTGTTGTTGGGCTTGTTGATGGTGGTGGCTGCGTCGCTGGTGGTCGAGGTCGGTTGCGTTTGGTGTTGTTGGTGATGCGGTGCCGGATTTGGGTTCTGGCCGGTGTGGAATCGTGGCGCTGGCGTGTGTTGTTAGGGGCTTCCAGTGGCGGATCCGAGACTCAGGTTGGATTCGGGCTCTAGGGTTTTAGATCCGGTCAGGACCGATTCCGATTTCCGGTAAGAATCCGAGACCTATCTTCCTTTCTGTTCATTGTGTTCCTTTGCGTGAACTAGATTGTTGAATTGAATATTGTTTTTGGATGTTTCTGGGCGGTAGCAGAACGATTGTGGTGTGTTTTCTCGGCCTTGGTGTATTTTCCGGCGAGTTCACCGGAATCCGGCGAGGCTCGGGATTTTTCCGGCGACTCGGGTTTCGTTCCGGCGAGGACTGACCGGAATCCGGTGAGGCATGTACTGTTCCGGAGGGGTTGATCGGAATCCGGCGAGTCGGGAATTTTCCGGCGAGGCTCGGGTTGCCGTCCCGGCAAGGCATAATTTCTTTTCTGGCATTACATGGTAATTCTCGGTATTGACCGTTAATTGATTTTGTACATGTCATGTTGCGTAATTGCAATTAATAAATGTATTATAACGGCAATGGACTTAATGGAAAGGCGAGTGTGACGAAGTTGGAGGCGCGTGGCCGGTATATGTCCGACGCACATAGTATCTTTAGGCCGGGAAATGTTTGGGCTCGGGAGATCGATAAAAGTATTATTGTGATGGGCCGGGCTTAGGCCCAATTAATGCCATATTAATTCTATATGGGCTTTTAGGCCCAATGACTAATGAAGTGGGCTTTAGGCCCAATGCCTTGTAATTGAGATGGGCTTTAGGCCTAATAAAATGTAACTAATTTAAATGGGTTTTAGGGCCAATGGTTTTGGGAATGTGCTTTAGGCCCAATAAATAGATATTATTTTGAGATGGGCTTTAGGCCCAAAGGGTTCTTATGATGTGGGCCTTAGTCCCAGGTATAAAATTGGATTGGAATTTTGGGTTTAGACCTGGATTTCTTAGTAACGGGCCTAGTGTACGGTTAAAGCTTAAGACGATAACATTGGCATGCATTTGATTTGATTTCCGTGAATAAATATCTTACATGGTATATATGTTCATAGGAGGTTATGGACATGAGGTTGTTGAGGCGGAACTAGGCTTCAGGTTCCGAGACAATTAATATGGCCCAGGTGAGGACTTATAAACCTTTGTATGCATTACTGCCTACAATGCTCGGTTAACTGTCTTGATTTATAAAGTGGTATTAATTGTTGGTCTTGAATGCTGTATGCATGCTTGTTTGATGTGCTGATGTGGCTATCTGCGAGTGTACTATGTTGGTGATATCTCTGATGCAGTGTGCATGATCTGTGAACTGTATACCAGTGTGATATAATATGCCTGTCGTGCATGAGTTGTTTTGTGTGTTAAATAACGTGATATATGGTTTTGTGGTTTGTGTGGTGGATTGTGGGCTGGAGGCCCGGACTTGAGTTTAAGTTGTTAAATCCACACAACCCTGATTGAAATAACGTATGGTACAACTCTTAAGGAATAAATGAGAATAACGAATTATAATTAAGTCTACTGTGGGCTGTTGACCGGTTGGTTCGAGCGGGAAGTAATACCCCTCGGGATGGCATGCGGGTTTGCATGTGGGCCTGTGATGGCCGGTTCTACCTCCCTCCTTCTACCTCCCCCTTTCTACCTCCCTCTTTCTCTCTGTCTCTCTCTCTCTCTCTCTCTCTATGGATATGTTGGGCTTCGTGCCTGGTTTATTTGAGCTTCGTGCCTGGTTATTTGGGCTTATGCCTGGTTGTCTGATCAGACGGGACCGAGCTCGACGCACACAGTAGAGGGCCCTAATAAGATACTTAACCATAATTACAAAGATAATAATATAAGTAATGACAAGTGATGGTATGTGGTCTGATGATGTCTTGCTTTGTGTTTTTACTTGTTGTTGTTTGATGCCGGCGTACTTGTGGTTGATTTGTTTTGTATACTGTTGGTTTATTTGTCTGCGGTGAGACAGTGGTTGGTCTCACCCCCTCACAGTCTTTTCAGGTTAACTGCTTGTTGAGCAGTGGTGCATGTCAGCAGGTGGCGGTGCTTTCCTCTCCTCGGGTCGGATCCATAGAGTTCACTGCATACATGTTATCTTATGTTTAGTCTTCCGTTGCATACTCGTTGTTGTGTAATTTGTTGTACAATTGTTCATTGGTTATGTCGTTGTTATTGTATCCCGGGTAGAAGGGCATTTTGGTCACTTCACATGATGTATATTCTTTAATGAATAATTTGGGATACGGGTGTCCCGGGAATGATAAGGGCAATATGGTCAATCCATAATTAATTTATAACTTATATTAATAAATTGGGACACGGGCGTTTCAGTTGGTAGCGGAGCCGGCGTTAGATCCTTGGGGATGTTCTGAGGTGTTTTGTGATTCCTTGTGCATAAGTCTGCTCCTTTTGGGTCGTCTATTGCATTTTCATATGCATTCATGTAGTGGGTCGTACTATGGATCCGATGGAGGACACGCACCTGCTGAGGGTCGGAGTGACCCAGTATTGTCGTTGAAATGACATGTTTTGCCTTTACAGCTTAGGCTGTAGCAGAGTTTATTTTGTGGTTTATCCACTGGTCTATTAGAGTCGGTGTAGACTCTTGATTCTTAGTTTTATGTTCCTTGTCTGTGACGAACTGGCCAATGTAAGTAAGAACCATCGGTTTTGTTTTGGGAGTTTACATCTACTAAGAGACGATCTGATATGATGCTTGTGGATATGATTCTCGTGATCTTGGTGAACATGTTTTTGTGGTTTGAATCGATGAGCTTGAGGAATTGAATTTGCTTATGAATTATCTATGTGGATTGATTCTTGTTGGAAGTTCGTGCTGATAACTTTTGAAATTAAATTGAGGTTGATCTAATGGTATATTTGGGGGAAAAATCTTTTAGTGATACTAGAGGTGCTTAACTTTGATGAGTTTGGGGATATTAATGGTGATTGTGGTAAAAAGGTTTGATCATGAATTTTTGTTGAGGTTATAGTCCATGTGTTGGAAGGCAACGCTGATAGTATGTTCATATTGAGGTTTGATTCTTTTGAGGTGATCTCGAGTACTGTGATTTAGTTGCTAGTTTGTTAAGTTACGTCACGAGATATACATTGATGTTTTAGGTTCTTTATCAAAATCATTATGATGATCGTGGTGGTTATGGTTCTAGAGATAGATTCATGAATATGAGTATGTGGGAATGAAAAGGAAATTTGGTCAATTTATAATTAAATTATAACTTGTATTAATAAATTGGGACACGGGCGTTTCAGTGGTCCTCAGACAAACAAGCACTGCCAGATTTAGATAATCTGAAAGAGACAGTGGAGTCTTCTCAAGTTCAGCTAAGTTTAGAAGAAGCTGAAGTTTTAGAAGATGGTAGAGATGGTGTAGCTGTAGCTCAAAGTCCTTGGCGAACAGGCGTGCACCAAAGGCCAAATGAAGAAGTTGGGCCGCATGAAGAAAGCGAGCCAAGTGGAGGAGGTGAGCTGAGTGCAGCTGAGCATGAAGAAGGTGAGCCAAGTGGAGATAGCGGGTCAAATGAAGAAGGCGAGTTGGTTACAGCTGAACAACCAGCTCAGCCGAAAAGATCGGTAAGACCTAAGAAGCCGAATCCCAAGTATGCCAATGCTGCTGTTGTAGAAGATGTGAAAGAACCTGAGAGTTTTGAAGAAGCATCTTTGGGCTCAAGATGGATTAAAGCTATGGAAGAGGAGCTTGCAGCATTGGATCATAATCAGACTTGGGAGCTTATGCCACTGCTAGAAGGAGTAAAGCCTATTTCTTGCAATTGGGATTACAAGATAAAGCGTCGCACAAATGGATCGATTGAGAGGTACAAGGCTCGATTGGTAGCTCTAGGACTCTCTCAACAGTATGGACTAGACTACGATGAAACGTTCAGTCCAGTCGCAAAGCTTACAACTGTGCGAGTTCTACTAGCACTTGCAGCTAGTAAGAACTGGAACCTGTGGACGTGAAGAATGCATTTTTGCATGAGGAGCTGGATCGAGAGATCTACATGAATCAACCAAAGGGTTTCGAGAGTCAAAATCTTCCCGAGTATGTATGTAAACTCCGGAAGGCTCTCTATGGACTAAAATAAGCACCAAGGGCCTGGTATGGCAAAATTGCTGAGTTTTCAGTCCAGGGTGGTTATGCTGTGACAACTGCAGAATCTAGCTTGTTTGTTAAAGCTAGTGGAGGGAAGTTAGCTGTAGTGCTAGTCTATGTGGATGATTTAATCCTCACAGGAGATATCGAAGAGGAAATTCTCCAGACAAAGCAAAATTTATCAGTACGCTTCCAGATGAAAGAGCTTGGAAAGCTTAAGCATTTTCTTGGTCCTGAAATTGAAAATACACAAGAAAGTATCTTTCTTCTTCAACAAAAAAATGCAAAGATTTGCTGAAGAAATTTGGAATGCACGATTGCAAACCAATATCGACGCCTATGGAGTCGAATGCTAAGTAGTGTGCTCATGAAGGAAAAGATTTGGAAGATGCAATGATGTATAGTTAGTTGGTAGGTAGTTTGATATATCTGGCTCAAGCAAGACCAGACATCTCCTAAGGGGTCGGTGTAATGAGCCGGTATATGCAAAACCCAAAGAAGCCTCATTTGGAAGCAGTCGGAAAAATTTTGAGATATGTCAAGGGTACACGTGACAATGGAATTCTGTACAAGAGAGGTGAAGACTGCAGATTAGTTGGTCACTGTGATGCAGACTATGCAGGTGATCATAATACCCAACGTTCAACTACTGGGTATGTTTTCAAACTCGGGTCTGGAGTAGTTTCCTAGTGCAGTAAAAGACAACCAACAATGTCTTTGTCCACAACAGAAGCAGAGTATCGAGCTGCAGTAATGGCAGCTCAGGAGAGCATTTAGCTTGTGCAGTTGTTGAAGGATTTGCATCAGTCAGCTAAGTATGCAATTCCTTTGTATTGTGATAATCAATCAGTAATACGTTTGGCGGAAAATCCCATGTTCCTTGCAAGAACTAAACACATGGAAGTTCATTATCACTTTATCAGGGAAAAAGTTCTTGAAGAAGAAGTGGAGCTGAGGCAGGTGAAGACTGAAGATCAAGTCGCATATGTGTTTACAAAAGGCTTGAGTGCAAATAAGTTTGAACGCTTTTGTCGTCAGCATGGCATGGTGGAAAGAGCAGGAGTTGGTGTTGAGGGGGAGTGTTAAAAATCAACACCAAACTAAATTAAATCTAGGTAGTTATCTAGATTTGATCTTGGTTGTTATTATTATCTAGTCAAAGATTAAGATTTAGTTATCTGGATTATATCTAGGTTGATATGATCTAGATTTGATCTTGATTGTTAAATATCTATTTGATTTGGTAGTTTCCTAATTTCTAGGTTAGATTGTTAATTTTGTAGTCTATATATAGGCCCTACTTTCTAATGGAAAAGCATCCCAAGCTTTCTAGCTTTTCTCTCAATTCTCTCTGAGTGCTTTGAGAGAGTTTTCTCTCCATTTTTATTTGTTGCCTAGTTGTTATCTTTTGTGAGTTTTCTATCCTTCCCAACTCGGGGTTCTACGCAACCTGCCTGTGCAAGTTAGTCTTGCTTAGTCTCAGCACAGTCTGCCTGTGTAACGAGGTTAGTTGTGTGTAAGGTTAGTGCTTTGTGCTGCGCATAGTTCAACAATCCGGTAGCGGAGCATTGTTCACGTTGTGATAGCGGAACTTTGTTCAACACACCGGGGGTGGTGGCCCAGTGGTAAAGCCTTTAGCTTGCCATCTCTAGGATTCGGGTTCGAGTCCCTGCGCTTCCAGTCAAGCCCCATAGTGTGATGTGGCCGAATATGGCCTTCCACACGGTGGGGTGATGGCCGTTGAGCTCGGTGACTCCCCGACACTATGACGCGTAGCAAGCGAGGGTGTCCGCTGGTGCCCAGATGGGCGGTCTCTCCTATGGGGAGGGTCTAATGCCAGGATGTAACCGGTATTGACCGGAGCCTGGACCGACGGGGCGATGATGACAACACTAATGCCTTTTTTTGAGGGAAAAAAAAAGAGGAGTGTGGATGCTTTTAATTACTTTATGGCGTGATATTAAACTGATAAGATTGTATTATATTAATATAATAAATTTTCCTGTGTCAAAAAAAAAGGACATTGGTTCATCTATCCAATTCATGATAAATGTGCCTAATAATTGTCAGGTGCTCAGTCAAGGGATCCCCTTTATAATTAGCTGTGTGACAAATGACAATCATTCATAATATAAAATTGAATAAAAATCAAGGTCACAACTCACATGTCTCTCGATGAAAACTGATCGATCTTGACAGCTTAATATATACTATTAAAATGTTCTTATAAGTTTGAATAATTCTTCTCAAAGCAAAAGTATCCACACATTCACACAGGAAAATCATGAATTGATCTCATCGCTTCAGTTTGATCTTAAATATATCCTGGTCCTCTCTGTTTGATAATATAACTCAACAGCACTGCATATATAAAACTAGAAGGTCAAAAGCAATTTTTGGTCACTGAACTCAGCATTGCAATGGATTTTGGTCATTGTACTCAATTTCAATAGATTTTGGTCTTTTTTTTTGATAATTGGTGAATTCATTCATTCATAAATTTTGGTTTGCGGATCAACTCAGTAAAGTAAAGTACCATGTGTCTATTTGTGAGTGGTCCGCATCATCAGATGGACCCCAAAGAAAGTGGGTGTACCCGTTTCAAATCAGATCGGTTAGAAAACGAACCCGTTTGCACTTCGAATGATGTATGTTTAAATATAAAAATTTAATTATTATTTATATAATTACTCAATAGTTTATTTTTTTATCTATATTATATTTTCTATTTTGCATAATAATATTTTTTATTTATTTTCCTGATTTATAATTTTTAAAAAATTAGTCTCTTAAGCTTTTTTTTTGTTACCATTCATGAATTCTTTTGATTTTTACCTCTGTTGTTTAATATATTTGTTGTTTTAGTACTCAAAGATCCATGTTTAAATTTGCAAAATTAATTATTATTTATATTATTATTAAATAGGTTTTTAAACATTTATTTTTTTGATCTATATTATATTTTCCTGTTTTAATTTTTTTATAATAATATTTTTTATTGATTTATGTTTTATTTATTTCAATGGGCTTTTTAATTTATTTTAATTTGTGGTTTAACGCATTCCGAGTGCAAACGGGTTCGCTTTTAAACCGATCCGGCTTGAAGCGGGTACACCCACCTTCTTTGGGGTCTACTTGATAATGTGGACCACTCAGAAACAGATACGTGGCGCTCCACTTTACTGGGTTGACCTACGAACCAAAATTCATGATTTTTGTTAAATAGAATGACCAAAATCCATTAAAAATTCAGTACAATAACCAACAAAATCCAATGAAAGGCTGGGTTCAATGACCAAAAATTGCTTTTGACCAAAACTAGAATCAAACACTAAAGACAATAGCCTGCAATGAGCATATTGAAGAAAACAGGGAAAAAACATCTTCGAAAAAATTTCCAATCAAACGTCGATTTTAAATTTTGAAGGTAGGCATGCAGTTATAAGTAAGGTGTAATTTTCTAGGAACTGAAAAATTGAAATTTATTCTGTTCGGACTCTGATCGACTGTATTTGCACGCAACAAAACCAGCCAAAAACGAGTTAAACAAAGACGACAGACAATACATGACTTTTATTCATTCAAATCACATCGCATGACTGTTTATATAAAAAGAAGAAATCACAGACACAGAAACCAAACTAGCAAGCAACTGGAGGAACATAGTACTCCATATGGCTAGGATTATTACAAGTGCAGTACTGGGCAGACACACACATATATATCGCCGGGCGTTGCTACACTCGGCGGATTGGGACACATCTCTTTCTACCTGTCGGTCCCATGCATATACAGTTAGTGGTGGGGCAAGGAGGATGTCCGGGGCCACACGGCTGGAGAACACACCCGGCCCGGAGATCCTTAAGAGGTCGCCCACCACCTAATTGGAGCTGCGTGATATCATTCAAGGGATTAACCTGCAGATCATCATCATCATCACTTCCATTTCCACCTGTAGCAGCAGGATCATTATTATTACTCTCACATTTGCCAACAGCAGCAGAATCAGCAAAGTTAGCCGCAACCACAAGCGCAACCATCAGTACCGCAGCCAAACTCATGACCTGCTTCCTACTACTACTTGCCATATTCTTCTCTTCTTGTTAGTTTGCCTTTCTTTTTTTTTTTTTTTTTCTCTTTGTTTTGAAATTTCTCTTGCTTTGCTTTGCTCCACCTCCAATCTCCTCACCCCCTATTTATAGCCTTAATAAAGCGTACAGATCGACCAACCAAAAGCTTACCAACTACACTACAATGTTAATGTTGTTATAAAATTGGGGTAATTAATATTCCATGGATCTTCTGTAAGTGGAGATGGAGCACTTGTTTAGGGTAGAGCATGTTATACTCATCATGGTGTGTGGTCGTGATAAGTGAGTGGTGGGCTCGTCCACATTGACCCAACATGCAAAGATATTCAGTGGCTGCACATCAATGATGTGTGCTTGCTAGGCAGTACCCTTTTTATATTATGTATGCATCAATCCCATGGTTATCAAACCCGGACCGGTCCGGCTGGTTGAACTGGGGTAACCACGACCCGGAGGCAAATCCAGGTTTTTTACCTCTCCGGGTTGTACTCTCCAAAAACCGGCCGGGTCATGACTGGTTCTCCGGGTTTTTTGGTTTTATTGACCAATTTTCGGTTTTTTTTGGATTAAAAGTCAAAGATTTCAAAAAATCATCTTGATCAGACCATGATCAGACCTTTAGTTGGACCTTCTTTTAAAAATTTTTATATTTTTACTATTATTCTTAATACTGAAAAGATTTGGTTGGACCTCTAAAACCGCGACACAGCTATTGAAGCGGGTCAATGGCCGGACCGAGTTTTATAACCTTCATCAATCCATCTTGAGCTTAATGAATATTCCCCCTATGGATACAGTGGACAAATAGATAGCGATGAATGATAGTGGGACTTAGTAGAGCAGCTATGGACTAACAAGTGAGTGACTAGAATTTGGGAAGCAATTTTTCTTAAGTATTATACACAGGGGCGGATATAGGGGGAGCAAGGGGCCAGGCCCGCCCTAAAATTCTATTTTATCTGTATATGAAAATAATTTCTCAAACTCTAACATGTAGCTTAGTGGTTATTGCATGAGTCATGCATCCTCACAGGTTCGAGTCCCCTTTGGGTTTTTTCTCCTTCTGATTAGTCATCACCCTCCATTGACCTTTCAAGATAGGCTATGCTGAGGATACCGGTTTGAAAGGAAAAAATAAAAATTAATCACCATATTTTTGTGCCCCGTCTTTAATGCACATTAAGTAAATTTTAATACCAGACACTTTCAGATAAGAATTAATATTACCATTTTTTAAGAAAAGAATTAATATTACCATTTATTTTCCCCATTTTTCAGAGCTTGAAGAAAAGACAGGATCATAATGTTTTCCAAATCTCAACACAATCTCCTCAGAATATATTGGGTTTGTGTGCTAAAACTTTTAACTTTTTTGGAGTAAAGGGGACAGATGGCATGTGGTGGTGCTCAACAAGATCAATCAATATTGCTCGAGATACATGACGTTTGATTTATTATTAAGCTCGATAAGATTATTTTAAAATTTCATATGTGTCCATATGCACAGCATGGTACTCTTATTTTCTCCTAAAACAACAATAAATAGGTAATTTTTTTTTCCTTCCCACTTTTTGATTTCTCAAATATTGTTCCTATAGGAGACTTTGTACCTGAACTTATAATCTATAGATTAATTTTGTTCGTTTTACCATTGATAGCCGGTCCAGTCGCCTATTTTTTTAATATTATTTTACCTTTTCTTTTGCTATTTTATTTTCTAAAATATTTTTCAAAATCGGGAAACCAAAATTGGGTGCATGCTGGGGAAAAATACTTGAGGCTTATAAGAATATTTAATGTTAAGCTGACCACAAGATCGACCAAAATTTCTCGAGATACATGTGACCCTTTTTTTAATTATATATACTAGATGATTGTACCTCGATGGAATCTCACTCCACGCCATGGAGCACGTACGCTTTCACATTATTTTATTTTGTAGTCGACGTTTTTTTGACTCGTTATGATGGGAATAATATTCTTTTTGTTCGCTACAGGACCCGATAGAGTGTGAATAAATTATAAATCTACAGGCACATTTATCTTATCTATATAAATATATTAAATCAGAGACCTAAATTTTTAATATTGACAAATGATAAGGTTTATGCAACTTGCTACGTAGCAAAGAACCTACCCTTTAGTTAAGTAACCATGTCATAATGTGAATCTGGTATATACAATATTATTAGACCTATTAATGTGATTAATCAATGTTCTTAATGCTACCCAACATTAAAGAAGTTTCATGGCACGCGATTGAGCCCAAGAGAAACCCATAAAGAAATGCAGTTCATTGCAAGTGGATTTGGGGCTGCAATAATGGATAATTTATGTCATACATCGATTATTGCATATTATACCATCTCAGTGTATGGAATTTTTTTTTTTTTTTTTTATGTTCTTTAGCTTCCGATGCCAACAAAACATCCTACTATTGAAGCTAAAACATCCCACTACTGAAGCTGAACGACTGAACATTCCAATAGACCTCTTCTTTCTCCATCTTTAAGC
The DNA here is from genome assembly GCA_028386065.3 of Turnera subulata. Classification (NCBI taxonomy): domain Eukaryota; kingdom Viridiplantae; phylum Streptophyta; class Magnoliopsida; order Malpighiales; family Passifloraceae; genus Turnera; species Turnera subulata. The sequence goes on along the minus strand of JAKUCV010007056.1, from coordinate 2,220 downwards.
AAAGCACCCGTTCCAGTCCTCTGTCCATGTGTGTAGCAAAGTCGTTGCCAACATGTCACTTATCTTCGTCTTTCAATACTCTTTTAAGAGCTGATTAATATTCCACGCATTAAACCCCTAAATTAAAATGTCAGGTCTAAAGCCATGAATAATAAAAGTTGACAGCAAAACAACCAGAAACCGCCAAGAGAAACCGAAGAGACCAACAAGCAAAACAAACGGGCTAACAAATAAAATAAACTTATCAAATTCACTACACATATGATGAGACGGCATAATTAAACTTAACATACATTTAAATGCAGAAAAGGTAAGAGTCACATACATTTAATTATACACATGCTTCTAGAAAACCAAAAGTCACGTATCTTTAAGATTTCAAGGATTTTTTGTACTATGAAAGGAGGAGTGCCATATAGTGTCTGTGAGTACCATTCACAAAGAAGCCAAAAATCCTATCCAATCTTTATGCCATTTGAAGTAGGAACCAAACATAATCCAGATAGCATTGCATAGGCATAATCAAGACATAAAAACAAGGAGGATATAAGGTAACTTTCGGATCTCCTCAATATAGTTGTTTTGTTCTTATGTTGTATAAATTTGTTTTATAATTTATTCCTTTAAGCAAATATTACAGCACAAATGATTATATGACCTTTCACGAGTAAAAGAGCAAGCAATTATGAAGATTTTCAAGAGTCATAGGTGATATGCATTTGCATTGTTACTCAACGCCACATATAATTCTATAATTGAAAAAATAAATCAGTAAAAAACAAAAAAATGTATTTACCACAGCCCATGGAGACAAACCTTAAGTGAACTGCAATATAACGTTTAGCCATGCTTCGCATTTTCATGAAAGTCCCTGTCCAAGTTGTTGTACGACAATGCAACTTCGGAATCTCTCCACCCAAGTGATTTGCAAGCCTATAATGAAACTTCGTCAATTGCACAACCTGACAATCACAAACAGAGTAGCAGCACAACAAAGTTAGAAGCAAATCAGTTATTGACTTCTCTCCTTGGCCAAATGTACATGGTCTTTGAAGAAACAACTCATGGTAGGTACCAAAAATCACTATTTAAAAGAAACTTCAAATAAAAAAAAAAAAAAGCAACTTACATGTCTCCGTAACAGTACTGGGAGTACTTGATCCAGATAATATTTAGGGGGAGATTTCCTGGGGACTCGAATGGTATATGGAGGTTTTTCCAAGGATCTCATGTATTTATCAGGAACTCTTTTGACTATAGTTACATCTTTTGCAAGGTATGAACTGAACCAATCAACATCAAAAATGTTGACAAAGTCACTGCAATGAATTTCATTATATGATGATCATGAACTCAGGATAAATCAAGCGTTAAATATTTATTAATTAGAGTACCTTGAAAGGAGCGTTTGGGGTCATTGGGGTTTGGATTTTGGAAAAGTTTATTGAGCTCTCTCTCTGTCTCTGTATTCGCTCTAAGCCGCTTTGTGAAAATGCAATTATCAGTCCTTGAGCTAGAATAGAAACCCAAAATCATCTAAACCATAACTAATCACTTACTCTCCCTTGAGCTTAGTTCGCATTGTATAAAATGTCTCATCTGATTTCTGTTCACATATGGTGATATAGTGTGAGTTAACTGTAAGATATCGGGTAAAGAAAATACATTCACTGTGTTAGAGTCAAATCTATAACTTATTCTTGCAAAGTAGTTAAATCTATATATATCCAACACAAACAACCACAAACCCGTTCGGGTTAGCATCCTACAAAAGCCATGGCGACAGAAGACGAGGAAGTAAAGGAAGAGAAGGGCGACGGCGACTTACCCGCAACCGGCGACGGCGGTGGCATGCACTCGAGTCTAGACCTGGAGTTCTCCGCAGCAGCACCAGTACCCGACACCACGAGTCTCCGAGCCTCTCCCTTCGTGTCCTGATATCGGTGGCAGTGACGATGCAAGCGGCAGCAAAGCAGACGGCGGTGGCGCGATGGAGGAAAAAGGAAACAGTGGTGTGACGCTGTTGGGCCCGGTGGCACTATCTTGCGGAAATAATATCACCTCACAAAGAAATAAACAAGTGGAGGACAAAAAGAGAAAAATCACACACAATATTTAACGTGGTTCACCCAAGTTCCGGGCTACGTCCACAATCCCGATCCCACCGGAAAAACTTCCACTATAAAAATAGTAGGCTTACAAGAGAAACTTCCCTAAATT
>JAKUCV010007055.1:8238-28326 GCA_028386065.3 Turnera subulata | reverse complement strand
CAGCCTCTTGCGATTACAAAATCTTTATAAGACTGATTCTTCACTCGCAGGAGGAAGTGACTCAAATTTTTTCATTGAAAGCAAATTCTTGGAAGAAGTTAGAAAACCATGGCAAAAAAATGTTGGGCAACGGGCTATTGCTGCATGGAGCACTCCACTGGGATGATAACTGGGATGACTTGAGCGTCGATGACGTCGGAGTTGTTTGCAATCCCAACATTATTGCTTTTGATGTAGAGGGAGAGGAGGCGTATGATGTTCCATCACCACCTCCAGACTTACTCGGCGATATACAGTTTGCTAGGGTAGGAATCATCGGAGATTGCCTTTGTATGTATGGGGGTTGGTATGGTACGACTGCGCCACACTATACTACTCTGGACATTTGGATCATGAAGGAATATTGTGTTCAAGCGTCTTGGGTTCCACTTATCAAAGTAACATTCGATGACATTGGATCCCATGGATATTGTTACGATGCATCTGACATGGTTTTTCGAGAACTCATCAATAATAATGGGCACATGTTGATGCAAGATGGGAGGGCTAGAGTTTTGTTGATTGATACCCAAAGCAAAACTAGAAGCACACCACACTACATGGGCTATATGAGTGCTACCATACCATATACGGATGGTCTTGCTTCTCCGTATTATCCATCTAGCGGGAATGACTAGGGACAACTTATAACTCAGTAAAGAAGTATTTTTCTCAGATTTACAATTCCTCTTTGTTTAGTGATGTCTTGCTTGATATATACTATTTGGTGTTGCCACCAAATAAAAAGAAGCTTTGTGGCTCTTTGATTTCAATATTTTCTTCTTTTGTTGTAGAACATGTTCTTGCCTAAACTAAATTACTAATGTGGTGATGCATTTGGTTTTTCCTCTCCTCAACGAAGTTATAACCACAAATTCAATTATGCTTCTGGTTCAATTATGCTTCTATATATATTTCCATCCATATATTACTTTGTCTCCTGTAATCATTTTGAACATTGCGTGTGTCCTGATTTGTGATTTACTTTGTCTCCTGTAATCATTTTTTCAACCCTTCTTCCTCATATTACTACCTTCTAAGTACTTTTCTTGCAGACAAACCAAAAAAAAGAAAACAAAAGACTACAGAAATTGAATGTTTATTAAAATTGAATACCAAACAACCTGTGTAGTTAAATACAATAGTACAAGTACATTAAGGTTGTGATTCTAAGATATTAAAATAATACTAACAATCAAGTTTCTGTTTGCTTGTCTTCCTCAAGATCTTACTAAAAATTCGAGAAAAAAAAGGAAAGTAAGAATGGACTAAAGAAGCAGCATAGAAACCTCTTCCTAAGTAACACTACTGGCTTATCTTTCTTTCTTTTTTTTTTTTTTTTTGAAATAGAATGAGCACTACAACTACTGGGTTCTACCCAGAACAACTAGAACTCGCTGCACTATGTGCATCCTGCATAATTAAACCCATCCTGATGGAACTTGTGGGAAGTAATGAACGCCATGAGGGAGCTGAAATGCAGACTTAGCCATCCAGTCAGCACTGGTATTGGCTTCCCGAAAAATGTGATCCAAACGGACCTCTCGCTGATATTGCAACAATTCCCGAACCGCTCTAATGAGGGCAGTGCCGCGCCGAGCCACAGAATCCGTCCCCTGCAGACTTTTGTAAGCCTCTAAACAGTCCAGTTCCACCACAATCTTGCTATAACCGAAATGGAGAGCCATTTGGAGTCCCACATATACACCCAAAAGCTCCGCGTTTAGCACTGAGCAATAACCAATGTTCTTAGAGAAGCCATGGAGCCAAACACCAGTGGTACTACGAAGTACCCCACCAGCCGTGGCCCAACGTCCTTGCAACGATACTGCCCCGTCACAGTTGAGTTTGACCCATCCTGGACTAGGAGCTCTTCTGCGAACCTCCCTTCGATTCACAGGAATATGAGTTGACAATCCCTGCAGCAGTTTATCCTGAAAGGTCCTGACAATAATCCCTGCAGAAACCAAGAATGCATACTTTTGGATCTCCAACAGCCTACTGGCTTATCTTTCAAATTATATATATATATATATACACAATAGATAGAGAGGGGAGAATATATAGCCATGAATGAAATGTAAAGCATGTCCTTCCTCATTACCTAACACTGACAACTCCACATCTCCTATTACCTATCGCTTTACTTTTGAAAACCCTCAAAGACATCTCTGATTTCCCAGACTTCCTTTTCCTAAATGTGGGTGCTCTGATACGATGATGAAGCTAATGCCTTCAACTCTTTAATTAATCGTCTCAAGAATCTGCTGCGGGGAAACGAGGCTNTAATATTAATAATCATTCAAATAAAAGCTAATAAATAAATTATGTAAATATAAATTATTAAATTAGATTATCATTTTTCAATGTATTTCGACATGATATAGTAATATATTACTATGATTATATTTTAAAATACATTATTATTAATACAAAAATATTTTCAAATTATGGAAAAAATAATAAAATAATTTAATTTATGAAAGAAATTTAAGAAAAATAATAGTGAGCCTCGTATAAATTAAGCAATAGAGAGTTAGGCCGCAACATTACCACGAATTTTCACCTGCAAACACGGGTGGTGTTGGTACTGTCAAATTTCTTGACATCATAAAAAATTAAGAAGATGGATTTTTTTAAGATATAGGAAGGCTGAATTTATGGGTATTGTGTTTTTGAGGTTTATGGTCCCTTAAGAACAAAGGGGCTCCGCTACCAATTGAAGGAAAAAATTATGGGAAGAGTGTATTTGAGAAAAGGTTTATATGAGTGTTTGTTGTACAAAGAAAAGAAAATAATAAGGATTTGTTTAAAAGAAAGACTTGCTAAGAAGAAACAAGAGAAATAGGCAAGAGAGGGGAGCACGATTTTGGTTTAGGAAAGCACACATCCATTTTGCATTTCATTACATATTTATACTACAACTTCACCTTCAAAATATCTTAACTAATCCTAGATATTTCAATAGATTTTTATAGATAATCATTAAATACTCATAATATCTTAACTTTTCATATTAATATCTAGATATTTTTATAGATTATTCTAAATATCTAGATATTTATTCAAAGTATCATGATATTTTAGTTTTACAAGATTATTTCAGATTCTGCACTAGATCATTTCTACAAAATATCATGATTTTTTTACAAGAACATTATGGAAAGTTCTAGCAAGTAATCATTCATCAACACTTCAGCACGTAACTCTCTGACCGCCACTCCCAGACAAGCAGTTGCCCCAGTTTTGCACAACCAAATGTCAACCAATTCCCAACTTCATTAAACCTTGCAGTAGTAATTTTCTCCCTCGAAATTGACAATAAGTGTAGGCAAATGAAATCAGGCATTTGGTACAGCCCAAAAACACCATTAGAAAATCCCACCACTACCATATCAAGCCCTCTATGGTAATCACAAGCTGTCACTTTCGCAGAAGATTGTTTAAACCCATCTTTTCTTAACCTCTCCCATTTCCCCTTGTGCAGAAACCCTTCTCCCTCAGCATCTTTACCATCAAAAACTTTCCCTTTTCTTGACACTGTTCTCATTTCCACCATCCACATTTCCCTCTCCCTCTCTCTCGGGTGTCCCTGGAGAAGGAGGAGACGAAGTCTCCATATCATTTCTATCAGTTTCACTATCACTACCAGTGTAACCCCAACTAAGTATAAAACAATCACGCGCAATCGTGTAAACCTTATCAACCTTCTTTGTTTTCTTGTCATAACCGAAAAAACAACCAACCACACTATCTCTATGTCCTAAAAACAAATGGGGTTTATTCAAGAACCCATCTTTCAGCTTCTCAACACAAAATAACCGCGCCGTTAAATCCTTGGACCCAACAAGCAAATACTTACTGTCCAAGCTCCAATCCAATGCAGTAACCGTATCTTCACAGTCAGCGAGGGTCCTAACCAACTCGAACGCGAAAACCTCCTTCCTAAACCCCGGCGAGCGCCATATTTGGACCAATTTGCCGGTGCCCACCGCGATATACTCGCCGTCGGGGCTGAATTGGAGGGCGTTCACGGTGTCCTTGAAGGTGATGCGGTGGAGGACGACGCGGCGGGGGACGTTGATGAACTGGCAGCGGCGGTTCTCGTCGACGGTGAGGAGGAAGGTGCCGTCGGGGGAGGCGGCGATGCGGCGGATGTTGGAGGAGGATTGGGTTGGGAGGGTTATGGTCTGGGACTTGAGGAGGTCGGTGATGGAGACGCGGTTACCGACGGGTGAGATTAGCTGGGTGTTTTGGGCGATGACAACGTTGCCTCCTCTGTAGGGAGCTCCCAGGAGGTTGTGGAATCTGTAATTCATGCTTTAAATGTCTTCTCTCTTTCTTTTCTCTTTCCTGAGACCAAAAACAAAACCAAGGAAATAATCAGACAAGCATCTTCCTTGTTGCCTTGAAGTTTTGTTCTTACGTAGATTTTATTCACAGTAGCAGCAGCCAGTGGTGGAAGAAGGCTAATTTAGGGTTTATCGCCAGGGTTTATTAAACGTGATTAAAGTAGCGGGCTATTTTGTTTTTGTGGGCTGGGCTTTTTCTATTTGGGTCAAACGTAGCCCAATTTGACACTTGATAGTTGGATTAAGAGCCTTGATTGAGAGATTAAGGGCTCTTAAGCTGTCTCTATGAACCGACAAACCCCACCGCCATGCCAGATACAATACAAGGTATAAAACCCAAGTTTCGCTGAAAAATTACAATTAACTCAACCATAATCGCCAGCCCTAATTTGTTTGGTAAGTTCTTGATCCTATCTTTTCTCTCGGATTCGATATTTTTAATGTTGTATTATATGGTGTTCTTGCTCTTGATCCTGTTTTCTTTGCTTGGGGTTACATGTTTAATGTTGTCTTGATGGATTTTTTTTTTTTAATTTGTCTTCTATGCAGTCTGTTGCTAATAGAGATTTGAAATCTCAATTGTTTCAGGGATCTCAAAGATTATAATTAAGAACAATAGCAAGTGATAATTGCAAGCAAGGAGTGAAAGTGATAATTATGGAGATGGAAAATTGTTTCCCTTCGAATTTTGTGGACAAGATACTGGCACGGCTACCCAAGAAGTCGATTATGCGATTCAGGTGTGTGTCCAAAGAATGGTCGTCTTACCTTGTTAGCGATGGATTTAACAAGCTAAGGTGTACTTTGAGACCCCCTCAAAGACTCCTCAAGCTAAAATATTCTGGTTTTTCTTACATCAACTGCGAGAATTCGTTTGTTCCTTTTGTCAACGATCGGAGTTTTTTTGCTTCTTTTGTCAACGTTGACGAAGATTCTGATGGTGAAGATTTTTGTGATTTTTTTGATGGTGAAGATTTTTTTGTACCTTCGGTTTCAGTTGAACAAAACATTCGATTCAAGAAACCAAAATTTTTGGTACCTTCAGTTTCAGTTGAACAAAGCTTTCCATTCAAGACACCAAATAGGATTGTTGTGAACCACATTGGTTCATGCGATGGATTAGTTTGTCTACATCTTGATTCTCTAGAACTAGTTTTATGGAATCCATGCACGGGTATCCACAGAGAATTGCCAAAGCTTGACGTTGATGATTATACGGGAGGGACAGCTTGGCTTGACGTTGATGATTATACGGGAGTGACAGCTTTTGGTTTCGGACACGCTCCAGCCTCTTGCGATTACAAAATCTTTATAAGACTGATTCTTCACTCGCAGGAGGAAGTGACTCAAATTTTTTCATTGAAAGCAAATTCTTGGAAGAAGTTAGAAAACCATGGCAAAAAAATGTTGGGCAACGGGCTATTGCTGCATGGAGCACTCCACTGGGATGATAACTGGGATGACTTGAGCGTCGATGACGTCGGAGTTGTTTGCAATCCCAACATTATTGCTTTTGATGTAGAGGGAGAGGAGGCGTATGATGTTCCATCACCACCTCCAGACTTACTCGGCGATATACAGTTTGCTAGGGTAGGAATCATCGGAGATTGCCTTTGTATGTATGGGGGTTGGTATGGTACGACTGCGCCACACTATACTACTCTGGACATTTGGATCATGAAGGAATATTGTGTTCAAGCGTCTTGGGTTCCACTTATCAAAGTAACATTCGATGACATTGGATCCCATGGATATTGTTACGATGCATCTGACATGGTTTTTCGAGAACTCATCAATAATAATGGGCACATGTTGATGCAAGATGGGAGGGCTAGAGTTTTGTTGATTGATACCCAAAGCAAAACTAGAAGCACACCACACTACATGGGCTATATGAGTGCTACCATACCATATACGGATGGTCTTGCTTCTCCGTATTATCCATCTAGCGGGAATGACTAGGGACAACTTATAACTCAGTAAAGAAGTATTTTTCTCAGATTTACAATTCCTCTTTGTTTAGTGATGTCTTGCTTGATATATACTATTTGGTGTTGCCACCAAATAAAAAGAAGCTTTGTGGCTCTTTGATTTCAATATTTTCTTCTTTTGTTGTAGAACATGTTCTTGCCTAAACTAAATTACTAATGTGGTGATGCATTTGGTTTTTCCTCTCCTCAACGAAGTTATAACCACAAATTCAATTATGCTTCTGGTTCAATTATGCTTCTATATATATTTCCATCCATATATTACTTTGTCTCCTGTAATCATTTTGAACATTGCGTGTGTCCTGATTTGTGATTTACTTTGTCTCCTGTAATCATTTTTTCAACCCTTCTTCCTCATATTACTACCTTCTAAGTACTTTTCTTGCAGACAAACCAAAAAAAAGAAAACAAAAGACTACAGAAATTGAATGTTTATTAAAATTGAATACCAAACAACCTGTGTAGTTAAATACAATAGTACAAGTACATTAAGGTTGTGATTCTAAGATATTAAAATAATACTAACAATCAAGTTTCTGTTTGCTTGTCTTCCTCAAGATCTTACTAAAAATTCGAGAAAAAAAAGGAAAGTAAGAATGGACTAAAGAAGCAGCATAGAAACCTCTTCCTAAGTAACACTACTGGCTTATCTTTCTTTCTTTTTTTTTTTTTTTTTGAAATAGAATGAGCACTACAACTACTGGGTTCTACCCAGAACAACTAGAACTCGCTGCACTATGTGCATCCTGCATAATTAAACCCAGGCATCCTGATGGAACTTGTGGGAAGTAATGAACGCCATGAGGGAGCTGAAATGCAGACTTAGCCATCCAGTCAGCACTGGTATTGGCTTCCCGAAAAATGTGATCCAAACGGACCTCTCGCTGATATTGCAACAATTCCCGAACCGCTCTAATGAGGGCAGTGCCGCGCCGAGCCACAGAATCCGTCCCCTGCAGACTTTTGTAAGCCTCTAAACAGTCCAGTTCCACCACAATCTTGCTATAACCGAAATGGAGAGCCATTTGGAGTCCCACATATACACCCAAAAGCTCCGCGTTTAGCACTGAGCAATAACCAATGTTCCTAGAGAAGCCATGGAGCCAAACACCAGTGGTACTACGAAGTACCCCACCAGCCGTGGCCCAACGTCCTTGCAACGATACTGCCCCGTCACAGTTGAGTTTGACCCATCCTGGACTAGGAGCTCTCCAGCGAACCTCCCTTCGATTCACAGGAATATGAGTTGACAATCCCTGCAGCAGTTTATCCTGAAAGGTCCTGACAATATCCCTGCAGAAACCAAGAATGCATACTTTTGGATCTCCAACAGCCTACTGGCTTATCTTTCAAATTATATATATATATATATATACACAATAGATAGAGAGGGGAGAATATATAGCCATGAATGAAATGTAAAGCGTGTCCTTCCTCATTACCTAACACTGACAACTCCACATCTCCTATTACCTATCGCTTTACTTTTGAAAACCCTCAAAGACATCTCTGATTTCCCAGACTTCCTTTTCCTAAATGTGGGTGCTCTGATACGATGATGAAGCTAATGCCTTCAACTCTTTAATTAATCGTCTCAAGAATCTGCTGCGGGGAAACGAGGCTCTGAATCAAGCTTGTGTGGGATTTCAAAAAGAAAGGAAAAAAAAGCTGAAGAAAAAGTCAGCTGTAAGTTTTGTGCTGAAACTAAAAGCTTGTTCCTTTTTTACTATATAGTATAATTATTTTTAATATTAATAATAATTCAAATAAAAGCTAATAAATAAATTATGTAAATATAAATTATTAAATTAGATTATCATTTTTCAATGTATTTCGACATAGTAATATATTACTATGATTATATTTTAAAATACATTATTATTAATACAAAAATATTTTCAAATTATGGAAAAAATAATAAAATAATTTAATTTATGAAAAAAAATTAAGAAAAATAATAGTGAGCCTCGTATAAATTAAGCAATAGAGAGTTAGGCCGCAACATTACCACGAATTGAGCAAAACAGCTGAAAATATAGAAATAATCCTACATAGTAAGGGTTAATAGCTCATCTAGTCCCTCAGTTTGTCCCTCACTTTGATTTTGGCCCCCAATTATTATATTAATGATTTTGCACAGTAGTTTATCATGGTTTCCAAATCAGTGCACCAATTGCATGATGACAGGTGTCATAATTTTAATGAATGAAAGAAATGAACTAATATACTCTACCATACCCAATCTCTCATCCCATCACTCAAAATTTTGGATTAAAACAAAACAAAACCTTACACATAAAGTCAAAATCCTAAATCAAGCCCCAAAAAATAGTAAATTCAAGACTGACATGTAATTGAATTCCCATTCTAGTTTAGTAAATTCAAGAGTGACATGTAAATGATTTTCCATTCTAGTTTTGAATAGAAGAAACTCCATTTGGAAGTTTTTTTTTTTCAGGTCCATATGCAGAATTTGTTAGTGTAATATGCCCAAAAGCCAATCAATGGATGTTGGTTTGTAGTCATGTATATACATTAAGGTTATTCCAATAAATATGATTTGAGATAATCGCTTGCACATATTTATAACCCTAGAATACTTTGCATTCTTAAAATGTCCCTAGTCGATTATTATTATGGATGGGTTGTAATAATAAATTAAGACTAGCATATGTTGAGAATTATATGAGATATGAATTCTACATACGGGTACAAGTTAGAGAACTTGTGGATTGGACTGACCCACATAAGAATCCTACATGGAACGTTATATGATAGTCATTAGTGGTTCTTATATGTATTGTCCTTAGACCTGAGATCATCAAGGTTCCCAACATATGAGTCGTATACTTTGATATTATTCCTAGTCATCCGTAACTGGGTGGACTTAAGGGTAATCATTGGGTATATGATATAATGTGTAGTGGGTTTTGTATGATCAAGATGGAATTCGTCCAGTCTATATAATGGGAATATTATCAGTTGGGCCCCTTGATAGAGTTGAACTGTAAATGCATGGCCATGCTCGGATTAAGTGATATAGAGATATCATTTGTATCCGCTTTACACAGTTAACTCGGGGATCAAGAAACCTTAGATTAAATATATACGAGAATGACATATCCATGTCTCGTGTTTGATCTTGATATAATGGGACGAAAGGATATTGACATTTTTCTGAGGCATAATGAATCAGTACTGATCTGGTCACTTGGGTAGCAATGATGTGTTGCTAGACACCGCTCATTGTTTATAATTATGAATGAGAATTTATAATTATTGCCAACGTGATTAGTGCCTACAGGGTCACACGCTTAGAACTGTTGATTCGAGCCAGTGGTTAGACCATGGTTCGACCAGCTAGTGGTTAGACCATGGTTGGATCATGGTTGGACTGGGTCGTTTGGGTTGGTTTGGTTCACTAGTTACCAGAATTATTGAACCTGAATTATTACTAAAAAGGACGAAATTGATGTGTCATTATTATATATATAGTGATATGTATGATTAAAATGTAGTTAGTGGAAACATGATCATGTAGATGATTGTGACTAAAGTATAGATAATGGAAACTCAATCATACATATTGATATATGATAATATATATATGTGTGATCAGGTTGGCTATTTCTATATGAACTAATGTTGAAGATATATATGTTGATATATATGATTGAGTTAGTGGAGACATGATCATGTTGATGATTGTGACTAAAGTATAGTTAATGGAAAAACACAATCATGCATGGAGAGATGTATGTGTGATTAGGTTGACCATTTCTATATATAAACTAACGTTGATACAGATATGGGATATATGTGAAAGAAAGTGGTTAATGAGAATAAAACACAAAAGAATACACACTTCATTCGTGAGAAAGAAACACATCAAACACTAGTCTCTAGCTCTCGGAAATTCTGCAGCTAGCACTGCGGTTCGGGAGTGCTCGGGTTAGTAATCGTGTGACGATTGCTAGCGGTTATCGACGGTTCGTGTGGATACCGTAGAGGAGTCGGATTTCTGTCTGGTTCTTGCTGATTCAGATCTTCAGTTAGGTGAAAGATCCTAACCGTTTCAGGTATGTTTGTTTTTGTTGTTCGGATTAGTTGCTTCACATGGATCCTCCATGTGTTTCCAGGTTTCCGCTGTGCATTTGTTGCATTTAGATTGTCTATTTTACATGCCCGGATACTTACAGAATTAATATAAAGTTAAGTAAATAATCAAGCAAAATGGAAAATTATTGCATCTCCATAAATTTGATTTTTAATATCTAAAAGTGTTATATTTTTAATAATCAGCGCTTTCTTCACCTCCTCTCCCAACCTGGTATGACATGTGCAATCAACAAGTAGTTTATTAATAGACATAATCGATCTGTTTTCTCAACAATCTCTCCAAAAGAAAAGTAGTAAAATTTATTCTTTAAATATAATAGATATTAAATATAAAAATTGCATATAATAAGAAAAAAACTGTGAAAATTACTTTGAAAAACTAAGAATTTTTTTTAAAAGATGGAGAATAATTTATTTTTAAAATTCTATGAATATTTTTTAGTATTTCAAAAAAAATTAAAATTTTTAAAAACTATTTCATAAATCATTCCAATATTCAATGAATATTTTTAGAATTTCATAGAATTTTTTTTAAAATTTAAAAGTTCCAGAATAATTGATTTCAATATTTTATGAATATTTTTAGTAATTTATTGAAAAGCTGTAGGCTAATTCATGCCATAATTTTGCACAACTAAATGTCAACCAATTACCAACAAGGTGTTGGCGCAGTGGTCCAGCATGCTGCGACCCCTTAACTCACACGCCCCGGGTTCGATCCGGAAAAACGTGGAGGTATGAAGAATGCACCTGTTGGGAGTGGTTAAATATATTGGACCCCGCTCGTGGTCTTAGGCTAAATGCCCGGGAAGCGAGATTGGGTGTCGGGCCACGGATGAGATTAGTTTGGCTTGTCGAGCTGGGACACTCATTAGATTAAAAAAAATGTCAACCAATTCCCAACCTCATTAAACCTGGAAGTAGTGATCTTCTCCCTCGAAATTGACAGTAAATGAAGGCAAATAAAATCAGGCATTTGGTACAGCCCCAAAACACCATTAAAATCAAGCCCCCTGTGGTAATCACAAGCTGCCACTTTCGCAGAAGATTGCTTAAACCCATCTTTTCTTTACCTCTCCCATTTCCCCTCATGCAAATACCCTTCTCCCTCAGCATCTTTAAGTCCTAGAAACAACCTTGTTCGTTTTCTTGTCATAACCGACGAAAAAACAACCAACCACACTATCTCTATATCCTAGATACAGATGGGGTTTATTCGAAAACCCATCTTTCAGCTTCTCAACACAAAAAAACCACACCGTTAAATCCTTGGACCCAACAAGCAAGTATTTACTATCCAAGCTCCAATCCAGTGCAGTAACCATATCTTCACAGTCAGCGAGGGTCCTAACCAACTCGAACGCGAAAACGTCCTTCCTAAACCCCGGCTAGTGCCAGATTTGGACTAATTTGCCAGTGCCTACCGCGATATACTCGCTGTCAGGGCTGAATTGGAGGGCGTTCACGGTGTCCTTAAAGGTGATGCGGTGGAGGACGACACGGCGGGGGACGTTGATGAACTGGCAGTGGCGGTTCTCGTCGACGGTGAGGAGGAAGGTGCCGTCAGGGGAGGCGAACGCGAAAACGTCCTTCCTAAACCCCGGCTAGCGCCAGATTTGGACTAATTTGCCAGTGCCTACCGCGATATACTCACTGTCAGGGCTGAATTGGAGGGCGTTCACGGTGTCCTTAAAGGTGATGCGGTGGAGGACGACACGGCGGGGGACGTTGATGAACTGGCAGTGGCGGTTCTCGTTGACGGTGAGGAGGAAGGTGCCGTCAGGGGAGGCGGTGATGCTGCGGATGTTGGAGGAGGTTTATCAAACTTGATTTCAAGTTGGGGTTTTTTTTTTAGGTTGGGTTTCATTTATTTGGGTCAAGCGTAGCCCAATTAGACACTTGATGGTTGGATTAAGAGCCTTGAGAGATTAGGGCCTCTTAAGCATCTATATGAACCGACAAACCCCACCGCCATGCCAGATACAATGCAAGGTATAAAACCCAAGTTTCGCTGAAAAAATTACAATTAACTCAACCATAATCGCCAGCCCTAATTTGTTTGGTAAGTTCTTGACCTATTTCTTCTCTTCGGATTCGATGATTTAATGTTGTACTATATGGTGGTCTTTCTCTTGATCCTATTTTCTTTGCTTGGGGTTACATGTTTAATGCTGTCATTATTAACAGATAGATGTAAAGAGTAGTGTTTATCATTGGTCATGTTAATCACTATCCTATGTATCGTAATCAGCTTAGCTGTATACATGATGATAGCTCTTATCCTCATGAGTTAGAAGTATAGTGAACTACTCACTCTCTGTATATTTATATGTAACCTCATGCCTAGCAATATACACAATAGAATATTCTACCATTCTATACTTTCAACTTGGTAGCGGAGCGATTATACCTAGTTGTTGTTTTATTTTTCTTTTCCTAGGGTTTCATTCATGGCCGCCGCCGCCTCCTCCCCTACACTCCCCAACGCTCATCATTATGTTTCTATTAAGCTTGCTCCTACTAATTACCTTCTCTGGCGTGCGCAAGTGAAGGCATTTGTTTCAGGTCAAGGGCTTTGGGGTTATGTCAATGGCACGACTGCGTGCCTTGCTGCCACTATCGAGGGCGACAAACCCAATCCGGCCTATGCATCTTGGGTGCAGCAAGATCAGCTCCTCGTGAGCACTCTCTATTCCTCAATGATCGAAGCTGTCATGCCTATGATCATGGACCTCCCCACGTCCAAGGTGATCTGGGATTCCTTGGCAACCTTTTTTGCCTCACCCTGTCAGACGAGGATCATGGAGCTGCACTTAGTGTTGCAGCGTCTTGTTCAAAAAGAATAGTCGGTCTCTGACTATTTGTATCGTGCAAAGAGGATTTCTGATGACCTTACTGCTACCGGTCGACCTCTATCCACTATGGACTTCAATCTCTATATTTTTCGTGGTCTTCGCTCTGAGTTCAAGGATATTGTTACTACCTTGAATGCCCGACCAGAGCCTGTATGTTTTCAGGAGCTTCACAGTCTCCTTCTCAGCCGCGAATTCCTACATGGCGACTCCTTGGCCAAGCTTGAAATCTCCTCTTCTGTTCCGGCACCTGAGAGTCACAATACTCAGGTTGTCTCTGCACCGGAATGCACTGATCCCACAACCAATTATTCTCGTCCTGTTCAGCGTGGACGAGGTCATGGTGGGCGCTACTCACGCGGCAGGGGTCGTGGTGGACGATCTGGGCAGTCCTCTTCGTCATTCTCTCCGGCGCCTTTGCACTGCCAACTTTGCAATGGACTGCACCATGCTGCTGCCCAGTGCTATCGTCTTCAATCATCCCCAGGCCAGTCTGCTTATTTGATGACCCAAGCACCTCCGACTCCGGCAGGCCCATCTTATCACTCTTGGTTCCCAGATAGTGGGGCGACGAATCATGTCACTCCTGACATAACCAGTTTAAGTCATGCTGAAGACTACAAGGGCCCGGACCAGATGCAGGTTGACAATGGTATGCAACTGCCTATTACCCATATTGGCTCCTTAACTATTCCTACTTCCACTAAGCCTGTTCATATTCAAAATGTTTTTTGTGCCCCACATATTACCAAATCATTGCTCTCTGTGAGTCAATTTGCTACGGATAATCAAGCTTATTTTGAGTTTTACCCCTCTTATTTTTTGTGCCAAGGATCAGGTTACCAAGAGGGTGCTGCTTTCCAGCCCGAACATTGATGACCTGTATCGAGTCCAATTGTGTCCCACATATCCAAACCCATCTGCTCTCCTCACCACTTGTACCACTAGTGAAGTCTGGCATCATCGGTTAGGACATCCACACTTTGAAGTTCTTCGTCAAGTTCTACGTCAGAATAATCTCCCTGCTCCTAGGGTTTCCATATCTTGTCAGTCGTGTCCTTTAGGAAAGTCTAGTCGAACACATTTACCATCTAGTGTTCCTAATGTTTATGCACCTTTAGATTTAATCTATGGTGATGTTTGGGGTTCGACACCGGTTTTGTACACCGAGGGCCATCGTTACTTTCTTATCTTTGTGGATTTTTATTCCCGTTATATTTGGTATTTCCCTTTATTTAATAAAGTTGATGTTCTTACCATTTTCCTGTTGTTTAAACGCACTGTTGAACGACAGTTCAACACCACGATTAAGAGTCTTCAAACAGATTGGGGTGGGGAATTTTGTCCAGTAAGTAAAATTTGCAATGATGCAGGCATTATTCATCGTCTAATTTGCCTACACACTCATGAGCAAAATGGCATGGTGGAAAGACGAAATCGTCATATCGTTGAAACTGGTCTCACTTTACTTGCTCAAGCATCTCTTCCTCAAAAATTTTGGAATTATGCCTTTGAAATGGTTGTGTATCTCATTAATCGTATGCCCACTAAAATTCTTTCTCATAAAACCCCACATGAGTTTCTTTTTCGTCAACAACCCAAGTATTCCTTTCTTCGTGTTTTTGGATGCCTTTGCTTCCCATTCTTACGTCCTTATAATCGACACAAGATGGATTTTCGGTCTCAACCCTGTCTTTTTCTTGGGTATAACACCCAACATCTAGGGTACAAATGCTTGAATCTTACAACCAACCGTCTTTACATAGCTAGGCATGTTCGTTTTATGGAACATATTTTTCCTTTTCATCACCCTACATTACCATCCTCACCGCCCGAGTCAATTCCTTGGTCTAGTTGTCCAATAACTCTTTCTACAGGTCCATCAATGCCTCCGGTGTCAGTGGCAAATGCCCCTCCACCTGTTCTGCCGCAACTGGACTAAGCCGCACCTCCTCTCGCTGCTGCACAACCCCACCAACATAATGACCCTCCTTTACTGAACCCCCAACCTGCTCCAGAACCGGTCCTTCGCACTCATACCATGGCCACTATAACCAACCCCAAACGAAACACCCAACTGCGTGATTATGTCACCTACTCCACCACAACAGTCTTACCTATCCTTAAAGAACCCTCCACATTTGCAGTTGCTAGTCATTATTCTGAATGGCAGCATGCTATGCATGAAGAAATCCGGGCCCTAACCAAAAACAAGACTTGGTCATTGGTTCCTCGACACCCCAACATGAATGTGGTCGGCTGTAAATGGGTCTACCGAGCGAAACTAAAGGCTGATGGCACCCTTGAGCGATATAAAGCTCGCCTCGTCGCCAAGGGTTTCCATCAACTTGAGGGATTGGATTATGAAGACACCTTTAGCCCGGTTGTAAAACCAGTTACCATTCGTGTTGTGTTGTCCATTGCAGTCACTCGTAAGTGGTCTATACGCCAGTTAGATGTTCATAATGCATTTTTGAATGGTATCCTTGCTGAGGATGTTTACATGCAGCAACCGCTTGGGTTTGTTGATGGCACGAAACCAAATCATGTGTGTAAGCTTCATAAATCTCCTTATGGCTTAAAACAAGCCCCTCGGGCTTGGTAGCACGCTTGGCATGTTTCTTGCTTAGCATGGGTTTTCGTACGTCCAGGAATGATGCATCACTGTTTCTTTATAATCAACAACAATGTCAGGTGTTCATATTGATCTATGCTGATGACATCATTGTCACAGACAGTAATCCTCACATGACTAATTCTCTCATTGCTCGGCTAGGCACTGAATTTGCTCTTCGGGATCTGGGTTGTATTAACTATTTTTTGGGCATTCATGCTACATACACTAGTGCAGGTCTATACCTTTCTCAGCACAAATATGCCCATGATCTCTTGCGCAAGGCTGAAATGCAGGATGCAAAGCCAATTGCGACTCCTTTTTGCACCAAGACAACCCTGTCCAAGACAGACCAACCGGCTCTTGCAGATGCTACGGAGTATAGAAGTCTGGTTGGTGCCTTACAATACCTCACGGTGACTCGACCTAATCTCTCTTTTACAGTCAACAAATTATGTCAATTTATGCATTCCCCGGCTGATGCACATTGGGCTACGCTGAAGCGTGTTTTGCGATATGTTTGTCATACCAGTAGTCATGGATTTTTGCTCAAGCCATGCTCTTCTTTTGCGCTGCAAGTGTTTGCAGATGCCGATTGGGCCGGCTGCCCAGATGACTGGCGATCGACGAGTGGCATTGCAGTGTTTCTTGGGTCCAACTTGGTATCATGGCGAGCACAGAAGCAGAGGACAGTATCCCGGTCATCAACTGAGGCAGAATATAAAGCCTTAGCGGATGCAGCAGCTGAACTCACTTGGGTTACATCTTTGCTGCATGAACTTCATGTTCCTCATCCCTCCACAGCTGTTCTTTGGTGTGATAATATCGGGGCAACTTATCTAGCCGCTAACCCGGTCATGCATGCTCGAACCAAGCATGTGGAAATTGACTACCACTTCGTACGGGAGCAAGTAGCAGCAGGCAAATTGCGAGTTCAATTTGTTTCTAGTTCTGATCAGGTGGCAGACATTCTCACAAAACCTCTTATGCGTAATCTGTTTGAGTTTCTTCGAGACAAGCTTCGGGTTGGTCCAGTACCACCCTCATCTTGCGGGGGCGTATTAACAGATAGATGTAAAGAGTAGTGTTTATCATTGGTCATGTTAATCACTATCCTATGTATCGTAATCAGCTTAGCTGCATACATGATGATAGCTCTTATCCTCATGAGTTAGAAGTATAGTGAACTACTCACTCTCTGTATATTTATACGTAACCTCATGCCTAGCAATATACACAATAGAATATTCTACCATTCTATACTTTCAACTGTCTTGATGAATTTTTTTTTTAGTTTGTCTTCTTTGCAATCCGTTGCTAATATAGATTTGAAAACTCAATCGTTTCAGGGCTCTCAAAGATTATAATTAAGACCAATAACAAGTGATATTCGCAAGCAAGGAGTGAAAGTGATAATTATGGAGATGGGAATTTGTTTCCCTTCAGATTTTGTGGACGAGATACTGGCACGGTTACCCAACAAGTCGATTATGCGATTCAGGTGTGTGTCCAAAGAATCTTACCTTGTTAGCGATGAATTTTACAAGCTAAGGTGCATTTTGAGACCCTCCCAAAGACTCCTCAGGCTAACATATTCCGGTTTTTCTTATATCAACTATGAGAATTCTTTTTTTCGTCCTGTCAATGATGAAGATTTTGGTTTAGATTTTTTGGTACCTTCCACTGAACTGAACTTTCCGTTCAAGGAACCAAATACCTCTGCGGACTTCATTGGTTCATGCGATGGATTAGTTTGTCTAAAACTTGGCTGTGACCATATTGGTCGTTCCTCAAACCTAGAACTAGTTTTATGGAATCCATGCACGGGTATCCACAGAGAAATGCCAAAGCTTGATGTTGATGATTATAGGAGAGCGACAGCTTTTGGTTTCGGTCACGCTCCAGCCTCTTACGATTACAAAATCTTCATAAGAGTGATTCTTCACTCGCGGGAGGAAGTGACTCAAATTTTTTCATTGAAAGCAAATTCTTGGAAGAAGGTAGAAAACCATGGCAAAAAATTGAGTGGCAACGGGCTCTTCCTGAATGGAGCAGTCCACTGGGACGCCAACGACACAAATAAATGCAATCCCAACTTTACTGCTTTTGATTTAGAGAAAGAGGAGGCGTATGATGTTCCCTCACCACCTCCAGACTTACTTGGCGATATTGACTACGTTGGGGTAGGAATTATGGGAGATTGCCTTTGTATGTATGGGGGTTGGCATGATATCGGTACCATGTGCGCGCCAGAGTATACTGCGCTAAAGATTTGGATCATGATGGAATATTGTGTTCAAACGTCATGGGTTCCACTGATCAAAGTAGTATTCGATGACTACGGATTCAATAGACATTGTTACAATGCATCTGACATGGTTCGACAATTCATCGATAATCATGGGTACATGTTGATGCAAGATAGGACTGACGTTTTGTTGATCGATACCCAAAGCAATGCTAAAAGGCCACCAGAGTTGATTGATACCCAAAGCACAACTAAAAGCCCACCACGCTATATGGGCTATGTGTCTGGCTATGGGGGTGCTAGCATACCATATACAGATGGTCTTACTTCTCCGTATTATCCATCTAGACTGATTATTTAGGGACAACTTATAACTCGAATGAAGAAGTATTTTTCTCAAGTTTACAATTCCTCTTTGTTTCGTGATGTCTTGTTTAATATATATAAAGTGGGGTTGCCACCAAAAAATTAAACTTGTGGCTCTTTGATTTCAATATTTTCTTCTATTGTTGTAGAACATGTTCTTGCCTAAACTAAATTACTAATGTGGTGTGATGCATTTGGTTTCTCCTCTCCTCAACGAAGTTATAACCACAAATTCAATTATGCCTCAAGGATCTTATTGATAAGAGTGACATTCTAATTACTTGTTTTCTTCAATTATATATATATATATATATATAACAGTGTTTTCTTCAATATTATATATATATATATATATATATTAGTTTTTTTTAGAGCCATATATTACTTAGTTTCTCATTCAGATTTTAGAATCTAGGTAAAGTTTCTAATTTTCTCAGACTTTACCAAACCAACTGCTGTAAACACATCAATTAAATATGCTTAACTGTGCATTGTGAAATGATTTTTTTATTATATCACTTAGTTTCTGATTCAGACCACATCAACTGCTTTACACATCAATTAAATACGCTTAACTTTGTATCGTGAAAGAAAATTTTTTAGGAAAGAAGGGAAAGTAATGCCTGTTTGTAAGCCTTGATAACAGAGAACTCGAGCTATAGAGAGCGGGCCGCACATTACCTCAATTATGAAAGCTAATCTTACTACGGTAGGTATTTGTTATCTTCTAATAATAAAAAAATAAAAAATATTATTTGTTTCTTTTTATCTGAAATATTAATAATATTAATAAAATAAATATTATAGAAATTTTAAAAATTAATTTATGCATAAAACAAAGTGAGAGAATTTTTTAAAAAACATATTTTATTAGAATATGGAGAAATCGATTAATATTAACCCTATATTAAAATAATTGAAGAAACCAGCACGGGTATATAAGGAATGGCTTGTACAAAATAATTAGAAAATTTTAAAATCTACATTAAGCAGGAAAATATCGAAAAAAGTAGAATATTTAAAAAATATTACATCATCCGAAGCATTAAAAAAGAATAAATGTGAGAATATACAAAGAAAAGTTACTATGAAGTAAAAATATGAAGCGCCCCGACCCGTATTTACCGTACAGGGTAAACACGTGCCAGAACTGTTCTAACTACAGTAGCAGACAGTTTATACAATGTGAAATACAATACAAGCAAACCCCAATACAATGTCCGTCACCCGATCTCGGGGACCATTATTCAAGCCCACACTCCAAACCAAACAACATCAAATATAATACAGCAGCTACAGAAATTTCACAATAGAAAGACAAGCAGCGGAAGACTAAAATGCAGATGCAGCGGGGTATGGATCCGGGTCAGGTGGAGATGTAAGCAGCAGCCAACGAACATCGTACCTGAACTACGATCAACCAAACCTACGGGATGAAACCCCGCAGGCGAGGGGTGAGTCCGAAGCGCTCACCGACGAAAGATAAACAAAGATATATTCAACCATA